>JAQZBX010085497.1:0-13119 GCA_029593785.1 Cabassous unicinctus
GGGCCTGCAGCTGAAGGCAAGATAATCCCATCCACTATATCCATGGGATATAAGCCCTCTCTCACTTGGAGGTGGAGTGGACATCACCTTCCAAGTCCCCTCAGGATTGGGGGAGGAGCTGTGGACTAGAGTGGACTTGGTGGTGTTCTGTTGTAGACATATTGTGATTCAAGCAATGGAAGAAATTGTAACAGTAAGGGAGCCGGTGGCCACTGGACATTTTTGGGGCAGGGAGAGGAGGGGCAGTTGAAATACTCGGGCTTTTTTGGGACTTTGGGGGTTGTCCTGAGTGGCGAAGTGGCAATGGATGTAGGCCATTTTCCATCAGAATATACCATGCAGAACTGGGTGGGAGAGAGTGTGGTCTGTGATGTGAACTGTGGTCTGTGCTCGGTGGCAAGGCCCCAGGATGTGTATATCCATTGCGGGTGTTGTACCACACAGATGAGGAATGGTGGTGTATGATGTTGTTGGAGGTGTGGGTGGTGGGGAACATAGGAATCCCTGTAATTTCTGAATAATATTTAGGTTATCTAGGCACCTTTAAAAAAAATATATATATATATATAACAAATAACATTTATGTAAACAAATGCACATATATGCATATGTATTTATATATCACTTTACAAATATTGGTATGTATTGTGAAAATTTGATTTTTACCCACAATAAATAAAAAAAAAAACCTGGAGGCATATAACAGTAAATTTGGGGAAGCAGAAGAAAAGATTGGTAAGTTTGAAGACATGGCCTCTAAAAGCTAACAAATAAATGAACAGATGAATAAAAGAATGGAAAGAAATGAACAGGGTCTCAGGGAAATAAATGATGTCAAAAGACATGCAAACATGCATGTCTTGGGTGTCCCAGAATAAGAAGAGAAGGGAAAAGGGGCCAAAGGGATATATGAAGAAATAATAATAGAAAAATTCCCCTGTGCTATTGAAGGACAGAGATATCTGTGTCTAAGAAGCACAACTGTACTCTCATCTAAATAAACCCAAGTAGACCAACTCTGAGACACATACTAATTAGTATTTCTCATTATCCTTTAACAATTATCACATCTGGCAATATTTTTTATTTGTTTATAGTCTTTGTCCTTCATCAGATTGCTGACATTTTCCTTTTCATTTTAGTACTATCTACCCAGACAGTGGCTGGAATATGTTTGACACTCAATATATTTACCTCAGATGAATGAATGTATTTCTAATAAAGTATGTATAGCACATTACTGCTTGGGAAAAAAGGCTGTCTGTGGGACAATAATTTCTAAACAGAGATGGCACTAGAACATCCTTAAGAGGACCAGATGACTAAACAAAATATAGAAATTAATTTTTTGTATTAAAAAAATAGAAATTATACAATTTCCATCTGATAAGTAATGTATGTTCTATGAAATTTAGTCATTTTATATCTCTCTCCACAGTCACATAAGCCACATGGAACCAGGAAATGACACATCAATTTTAGATTTCTTCTTCTGGGATATTCAGAGGAACAAGAATTACAACCCTTCCACCTTGGGCTCTTCCTTACCATGTACCTGGTCCCCTGCACTGGAAGCCTACTCATCATCCTAGCAACCATCATGGACTCCCAACTCCACATGCTAAAATCTGTCTTCCTTGCCACCCTCTTCTTTTTTGAATCTACTTTTCTTCCACCACTGCCCAAAGATTGTGGTGAACATACAGACTAGGAGCAACATCATTAGCTATGAAGGCTGCGTCACACAGTTGCCATTTTTCCTAATATTTTCAGTGTTGGACAACTTCTTCCTGGCCATGATTACCTATGATCACTTTGTGGCAACATGCACCCCATGCACTATGCCATCATCATGAACAACTGGCTTCTGTGGTGGGGTTACCTCTCTGGGATTCTTTTTTCTTGCTTTAAAATTGTTTCCTCCATTCGTGCCATCTCATCAACTGTTGGGAACTATTAGGCAACCTATGTGTCTCACCTCTTAGTTGTCTCCTTATATTATTATACAAGCCTAGGGCTGTACCTGAGTTCTGCTGTTTCACACAACACACATGCAGGTGCACCAGCCTGTATCTGCCATTGCAATGTCATTCAGGACAACTCCCAAGTCCCAAAAATGTCCCCAAATAACATTTATTTTTCCTTCTCCCTCCCCTCAGAACCATCAGTGGCCAGTGCCTCCATTGCTAGAATCACATTGTCTATAGTAGAATTTTTAAAAAGTCTATTTTGGTCCATCTTTCATTCTCCAATTCTGAGGATTCTGGGATGGTGATGCTCACTCTGCCTTTTGTTGAGAGGGTGCTTAGATCTGATGGGTTAGATGGATGGAACTATCTTGCTTACAGTTGCAGACTCTCTCTGCTCCTTGAGATGGTCATTGTCCATCATCATCTCCTTGTTAGTTGCCCTGGGTGAGTCCAATGTTTGGAGAGAAGGTGTTGCAAATCTGTTGAGATTCAGAGACCAACTGGTATATGGAGAGGCCAAAGATTTATGTCTCTTGGGCATACACCTATCAACTCCAGTACTAACTATAGGCTCAAATAGAAGAAGCAGAAGAGCCACGTATAGGGAAACCATAAATGAATTAAACTCTTTCACATTGGGGAGCATAAATTCCAAAGTAGGGCCCACTGGCAGGGTGCCAAATTTTTGAGCTGTCTCCACTGCCTATAGTATCTGGATGTCTCCAGTGGCCTCAGGAGCCCTCCTATTTGAGGCAGTATTTAATTTGGCAGTCAATGAGATCCCGCTGAGATGTGACATAAAAGTAACCTTTGGAAAAATCTCCCTATTCACTTTAAAGTCTCTTAGCCATAATAACTCATTTGTATTGACCACTTCCCCCTTTTGGTCAGTGTCTTTTTCCAGTTTCATTCCTAATTGGTGCTTGGTAGTAATCCTTTGGTGCCAGGGAGGCTCATTCCCAGGAGTCATGTCCCATGATGGGCAGAAGGTAATGCATTTATATACTGAGTTTGGCTTAGAGAGAGGCTATATTTGAGCAACAAGGAGGCTCTCAAGAGGTAATTCTTAGGCATCCTATGATACTAAGCTAAGTTTCAACTTCAAAAGTAAAGGTTCATAGTACAGTCTTCACTATTTAGGCCCATCAAAGGTCAGCCATCCTTCACTAGTCACTGCCCCTGCACTCAGGAGATTCTTGCTGTCCCATAGAGAAAGTGGCAGAGCTCCCCTGGATGGGAATTCAATATTCCTTTGGTTATTTGTGAATCTCCACTCACTGTGACAATGCCCCATGAACACTTGAACACATTCATATGTCTTATAGATATTCCCCAGGTGAACCTCCTCCCATACATCCCCTGTCTTGGAAATCCTGCAACGATGATCCTTCCCAGCCACAGTTGTAACATATCTGTGATTCAAAACTTCTTCAAAATTGAAGCCAATAAAAAATAACTGAATACAATTACTAGGGACATGATATAATAAGGATAGTTTTAGACATATTGAACAAAATACAAAAAAAATTATAGCATTTGAGGTAATAAAAATATAAACTATAAAGTGTAAAATATAAAATATAAAATAAAAAAAGTTTGACATTATGTCCTTCATCATGGTAACATCTGTTACCTTGTATGTATGGTAATGTTTTCTTCCATTTATTCCCCCAGTGTCTTATTTTTTTCTTTTTTGTCTTCAAAGAAGCTTTAGGTAACAGAAAATTCAAGTATAGAATATAGGTTATTCCCATATACCAAACTTCTTCTCCCTTTTCCCCTTTCACCTATTAATAACATTTTGCATGTGGATGATACCTTTGTTACAGTTGATGTACAAATATTGTAACATTTCTACTTACCATGGTCAATGATTTACATTATACTTTACATTTTGGACTATACACTTTTATAGATTATGATGAACTTTGACATGGTCTGTATCCATCATTGTAAGGTCACCTAGTACAATTACATTGTCCCAAAATTGTCCCATACTCCATGTCATTTATTACTCCCTCCCCCTCCCCTCAGGACCCTTGATAACCACAAAGATCAATTCATTGAAGGACAAGATTCATAGTTATTTGCAACAACAGGGAGGGATTGGCATATTGGTCTGTCTTGCCCCGTTAGGCACTTCATATTCTCTAAAGAGACAACACCCCTTCTAGTTGAGATCATAGCAGGACTCCCCAGGATGGGATTCCAACACCTTCCTGCTCATTTTGTGAGTCTCTACACACTGGTAGAACACAATATGACAAGATGAACAATACACACTGCCTAGAAGCCTGCCGCAGGTAGCCCTGTCCATGTGCTCCCAACATGCAACACCTTAAGCCAGTAAACCTCTCTTGCCATATTTTCCAAAAGAACATTCCCAACGTTGTAGTTTCCACCACATATCCGCAGATCCCCATAGCTCAACTCTTCCCTCCCCAAACAACTCCCCAGTGGTGAGAGTCAAACCCACCCTCCCCATCCTACCCCTCTCACAGACCAATACAACCCAGCCCAATAACATCACTGCATGACTGTTATGTCCATCAACTGAACAACTATACTTTTCCACCTTATCATATTTTTGCCCATATTTACATTGGCTCACAAACTTCTCCTTTTCTGTTTCTGGTAAACCTAAATTCTAGTTCCTAACTCTGTGAATCTGCTCAAATTGCTTAATTCATATGAGGTCATTTAATATTTTTCCTTCAGAGCCTGGCTTGCTTCACTCAACATGTCTTCAAGATTCATCTATGTTATCCCATGTATTAATACTGCATTCCTTTTTACAACTAACTAACATTCCATTGTATGGATACACCACAATTTGTTTATCCAGTTAACTCTTGATGGACATTTGGGTTGTTTCCAACTTTTGGCAACAGTGAATAATTCTTCTATGAACATTGGTGTGCATATATCTGTTCGTGTTTCTGCCTTCAATTTTTCTGAATATATACCCAGTAGTGGGATTGCTGGATCATATGGTGGTTCTATAGTTAGCTTCCTGAGGAACTGCCAAACTGTCCTCCACAATGGCTGCACCATTCTACATTCCCGCCAACAGTGGATAAGTGTTCCAATTCCTCCACATTCTCTCCAACACTTGTAGTACTCTATTTTTTTAATAGCTATCTGTCAAATGGGTGTAAGATGACATCTCATTGTGGCATTGATTTGCATTTCCTTATACCTAGAGATGTTGAGCATCTTTTAATGTGCTTTTTTAAAAATATATTTTTTCTTTATTTTTAAAAGATACTTAGATTACATAAAAAGTTACATAAAAAATATAAGGGATTCCCATATTCCACACTCCCAACACCTCTTAATTTTTCCCAAATTAACAACTTCTTTCATTAGTGTGGTATGTTCATTGCAATTGATGAACACATTTTGGAGCATTGTCACTAAGGATGGATTATGGTTTACATTGTAGTTTACACTCTTTCCCACTCAATTCTTTAGTTATGGCAGGATATATAATGGCCTGTATCTGTCATTGCAATGTCTTTCAGGACAATTCAAAATCCTGAAAATTTCCCCATATTACATCTCTTTCCCCCCTCCATGACTTCAGCACCTCCAGTAGCCACTGTCTCCACATAAATGATATAATTTCTTCCATTGCTAGAATCCCAATAAGTCTTTAATAGAATACCAGTAAGTCCACTCTAGTCCATATTTTATTCCCCAGTCCTTAGGATTCTGAGATGGTGATGCCCACTTCACCTCTAATTGAGAAGGGTTTTTGATCCCAGAAGGCTGATGGATGGGACTCTCTTGCATGCAATTGTACTTTCTCAGTTCCTTGAGTTGGTGGCTGTCCATCTTCACCTTTTTGTTAGTTTTCCTGGGTGAGTTCAATGAACTGGAAAGTAGGTGTTGCAACTCTGCTGAGTCTCAAGGCCCAGCTTGCTTATGGACTGCCCAGAGATTCAAGGCTCTTGGTTGTACACCTACCAACTCGAGCACCAACTATAGGTTCGCATAGAAGGGACAGAAGAGTAATGTGTAGAGAAGTCACAACTGAGACCAGCTCTGTTCACACTCAGGAGCACAAACTCCAAAGTAAGATGCACTGGAAAGGCACCAAACTCCAGAGCTATCTGCCTTGACCTGGTGTCTCCAGAACCCTTAGGAGCTGCACTATTTTAGGTAGTATCTACTTTTGGTAGTCTATGCAATCCTGCTGAGAAGCACACAAGCGTTGTCTCTCTGATGACCTCCCAACTCACTTTGATGTCTCTTAGTCATATAAAGTCATTTGTATTTACCTTTTCTCCCTTTTATTCAAGGTCTTTTACCAGTTGCATCATCAGCAGTTGTTTGGTATGTGCTTTTTAGTGATGTATATTTCTTCTTTGGAGAAATGTCTATTCAAGTCACTTGCCCAGTTTTTATATGGGTTGTCTGTCTTTTTATTTTTGAGGCAAAGGATTTCTTTATATATGCTGGATAGTAGACCCCTCTAAGATATATGGTTACCAAATATTGAGTAGGTTGCCCTTTCACTTTCTTGACAAACTCCTTTGAGGTGCAAAAGTTTTTATTTTTGAGGAGGTCCTATTTATCTATTTTTTCTGTTATGGCTTGTGCTTTGGGTGCTAAGTTCCTGATACCAATTCTTAATACAAGATCCTGTAGATGTTTCCCTACATTATCTTCCAAGATTTTTACGGTCTAGGCTCTTATATTTATATATTTCATTCATCTTGAGTTCATTTTTGTATAAGGTGTGAGATGGTATTCCTCTCTCATTCTTTTAGATATGGATATCCAGTTCTCTGAACAATATTTGTTAGAGAGGCTATTCTCTCTAAATTGAGTGAACTTGGTGGCCTTGTCGAATATCAGTTGACTGTATATGTGGAGATTTATGTCAGAACTCTCCATTTTTCCCATTGGTCAGAATGTCTATCCTTATACCAAAACCATGCAGTTTTGACCACTTTAGCTTTGTAGTATGTTTTAAAATCAGGTAATGTTATTCATTTTTCTTTTTCCATATGTCTTTGACTATTCAGGGCCCCTTGCCCTTCCAAATAAATATCATAGTTAACTTTTCCAATTCAGGAAGAAATTCTGTGGTAATTTTTATTGGGATTGCATTAAGCCTATAAATAGGTTTGGGTAGGATAGACATCTTAATGATGTTTAGTCTTCCTACTCATAAACAAGGAATATTTTTCCATTTATTTAGGACTTCTTTAATTTCCTTTAACTGTGTTGTGTAGTTTTCTGCATGCAATCATTAACATCTTATTTAAAGTTATTCCTATGTAATTGATTCTTTTAGTTGCTATTGTAAATGGGATTTTTTTCTTCACTTCTTCTTCAGTTTGGTCATTATTGTTGAAGGGAAATGCTAATAGTTTTTGCACAATGATCTTATAACCTGCCACTTTACTGAACTCATTTATAATCCCTAGAAGATTTGTTGTAGATTTCTCAGGACTTTCTATATATGGGATCATGGCATTTGCAAATAGTAAAATTTTTAATTCTTCCTTTCCAATTTGGATAACTTTTTATCTTTTTCTTGCCTAAGTGCTCAAGCAAGCACTTCTAACAAAATGTTAAATAAGAATGGTGAAATTGGGCATCCTTGTATTGTTCCAGGTCTTAGAGGGAAAGCTTTGAGGGTTTCACCAACATTTAATATGATGTTAGCTATAGGTTTTCCATATATACCCTTTATTATGTTGAGGAAGTTTCCTTCTATTCCTATCTTTTGCAGTGTTTTTATCAGGAAAGTGCGTTGTATTTTGTCAAATGCTTTTTCTGCATCTATGGAGATGATCATGTGATTTTTTTTTTCTTTTGATCTGTTTATGTGGTGTGTTAAATTGTTTTTCTTATGTTGAACCATCCTTTCATATCAGGGATGAAACCCACTTGGACATGGTGTAAAATGTGTTTGATATGTTGTTGAATACGATTAGCAAGTATTTTGTTGAGCATTTCAACATCTAGGTTCATTAGAGAGATTGGTCTATAGTTTGCCTTTCTTGTGGCATCTTTCTTTGGCTTTGGTATTAGGGTGATGTTGGCATCAGAAAAAGTTAGGCAATGTTCCCTCTATTTCTATTTTTTGGAAGATATTAACAAGGATTGGTGTTCTTTCCAGAACATTTTTAGAATTCACCTGTGAAGCCATCTGGTCCTGGGCTTTTCTTAGTTGGGAGATTTTTGATGACCAATCCTATCTTGAGATTTGTGATTGCTCTGTTGAATTTATCAATTACTTCTTTCATCAGTGTAGGCTGTTTGTATGTTTCTAGGAATTTGTCCATTTCCTCTAAGTTATCCATCTTGTTGGCATACAATTTTTCATTGTATCCTCTTATGATAATCTTTATCTGTGGGGTCAGTGTTGATATTGCCTTCTTTGATTTTTATTTAATGTATTTGCATCTTCTTTCTTTTTTTCTTTGTTAGCCTAGTTACCTTGTGGAACTGAGGTAAAACTAGCTCAGAATACTAAAACTTAAGGAGCTACCTTACATAAGGTAAGTAGAGGCTTGATTTCTAAACCCATACCCCACCCCCACCCTTCCAATCCATCTAGGTAATTGGGACTTGAAGTTCAGGCTCCCTCCTCAGCTCCACACAGTTAAAGATGAACATAGCGCTCTTCTTGGTGGAAAGGGGCAGTCCCTGCACTAAACATTCAACCTCAGTCACAAGGTGGGGAGGGGAGGCTTGTTACATCTACATCACATTATAATAAAGTAAGTTACATTTTATATAACATGTCCAGAAGAAGCTCTAGTCCCTCAGGAAAACTGTCCGGGATAGCATTTAAATCTGTTCTTCACACAGGCATGAGTTAACTATACAGCTAATTCCTAGTCAATCGCTTTATACTTAACCACCTCAATGAACCAGGCTTGAAGGAATTTAAAAGGTAATTTAGCTTAAATACAAAAAAAAAATTTTTATTTTGTTAAAAAATATTTAAATATTTTTTTCTTTTAATTTAGACACACTCATTCACACTTCTGCCAAAGAAGATGGGCATGGCAGCAAGGCTCTTGGGTCTGGGGATTGGGAGCAAAGGAAGAAAAGGGGAAGGGGTAGGGGGTGGAGAGGGCTCTATTTCAAAAAACAAAATACAATTTTAAAGTATCATTCGTTAACTTAGGTATCCTAACGTATACTAGGAGTGAGCCAGCCTACAGTGAGGTCTCAGAGGAGGAGAGAAACTGCAGCAGGAAAGGATCTTTGCTCCCTGTGGGCCCCATCCTCCTGGGCTGCCAGCCCTTAAAGTCAAAACACCATTTGAAAATTCAGGAGTCAGCACTAGTAGCTGTCACGTGGTGCTACTTTCCACATTCAATTAGCTAGGCCCCAGAAAACTTGAAACAGTTAAGTCCGGCACTACCAACATGCTGCCACTCATACAATTCAATTCTTCCTCCAAACTCAATTCAAAGAGCAATAGACATGAGCAATAGACAAGGCTTTAACATACAATCCCGGAGAGGCAGACATGGGGCCCAATGAGGCAGACTGGGAGGAGAGGGGAGGTGGCAGGTGAAAGTAGCAGTGGGCATCTTGCCTGCTCCAAGGCTGGGGGGAAACTGGTCCGGGGCTTCCCTCTCCTGGAGCGAGGTATCTCACCTCTGTGTCTGCCAGGCTAACAGTCTTGAGCCACTAGGCTTTTAGGGCCAAACTGGCAGAGGGTTGGGGATGAAACACTGACTTAGACTTGGCCAGAGGAAACGTGACAGCAGGAACAGCACCCATAGGGTTCTCCAAGGCAACGCTAGGTTCAAGGTCATTTAAAAAGGAATAGATTCTGCAGGGAACCAGTGAGGGATAAAGCAGCAAGAAATGAGGAAATGGTCTCCCCTAAAGGGACAGAGGAAGTGAACCACTTCTTACACCCAAGCCAAGCAAGGTAAAGCTTTAGTGATAATCTATTCCCCCCATGGCCATCAAATGCATACCTAGGGGTGCAAGAAGTGGGTAAGAGCTGTACCTTCTCCCCTTCAGGAATGAAGGTTCTTAGGGAAAAGGCTGGGAAGGTAGGCCCCTGACTAAGTTTATACCCTAAACAAGAGTCAGGGAAGTAAGCAGACAATATGTATAGAGGTTTTAGTTCTCCAGCCTCACCCTTGGAACTGCTCAAGTAAAGGTGCTGGTTTCTTCCCTGCCTCACCCTGCCTCCCAGCTTCAGGAGGCCTCAGGCCTCCACTTCCTTATGGAGGAGGGACAGGGCCCCCAGTGCAGCCACTACCTCCTTTGTGGCTGAAGCCAGAGATCTGGGGCAAGATTGTTTTTTGGAACTAGAATGAGTAGAGGCTCTTCTCAGCAAGTGCTGAGGTCCAGAAATGGGGGTGGGGTGGAGGTGGGGGGAAATTGGGGGCAAAGTACAAAGTCTATTTTTTGCGAGTATGCTGCCTTCCGGCTTGCAGTCGAAGTCGAGCCCCTGGGGTCTTGGATCCCGCAACAATGGAAAATGAAGGGGCCATTGATCCAAAGGTCCCGACTTCAACAAAGTCCTGGGCAGGTGCTGAGGATGCCCCAAAGGAGAGGCTGCTGCCTGATGTGCCCACTCCATGGGCAGCAGAGTTCTGACCAAAGGTGGGTGTGGAAGTGCCTCCAAACACAGGTTTGCTCTCAGGCATGCTGGCCACACTGAAGGCGAAGGGTGTGCTCTGGCTGGGTGTGCCCAAGGTGCTCTGACTCAAGGTTCCCCCAAAGGGGGTTGTGGTGCCTTTGGTCCCGCTCTGTCCTGTTCCAAAGATGAATGCTCCAGAGGTGGCGCTTGTGCCTGGGGTGGCCACACTGACCCCAAAGCCTCCACTGTTGTTTGGGGCTACAGATCCCCCAAACGTGAAGGGTGATAGTGTTGTGCTGCCAAACACTGAGCTACTTGTCCTACTCCTGGTGGTTTGGGTTGTAGCTCCAAAGCCAGAGGTGGTGGCTGCACCAAAGGAGAAAACAGCTGTGGTGCTGCCAAAGGCTGGCTGGGTACTGGCAGGGGTGCCAAAGGTACAAGCTGAGGGTTTCAAACCACTGAAAGCTGACTGCTTAGTGCTGCCAAAGTTGGGTTGCACTGGGGTAGGTGCTGGAATTGCAGCTGGGGCCAGGGCTGCAGAGTTTCCAAAAGTAAAAGAACTGCCAAAGCTAGGGGCAAAGGCTGGCTTGGTGGCCCCTGCTGCTGCCCATCAGTGGCCCCAAATGCGGGCAAGGGGCTGGCTCCTGGGTATGATGGGAGAGGGGGCTTGGTGCTTGAGCCAAAGGGAATGTTGAATGTTGGGGTGGTGGTGCTACTGAATGTCAACATGGGCTGGCTGGTGGCGACTGGAGTGGAGGTGGTCAGGGTGCTGCCAAAACCACTAAAGCTGGCCGTGCTGCTGCCGGGGGCTGTCTGAACAGCATTGGGAAGGGACTGGCCAAAGGTGGTGACTGTTGTTGAAGTAGGCATGGCAGGAGGCTTGCCAAATTGGAAGATGGAACTCACAGCTGGGGTAAAGCTGGCACCAGAGGCAGAGGAAGCCCCAAAGAGGAAAGGCTGGGAGGTGGAAGTAGTGGTGCTAATCACATTATTCACACCAAAGCCAAAAGTAGGCTTTGAAGCAGAGTCTGTGGATTTACTAGCTCTGGTGATGGAAGCCACTGTAGAGGTAGCACTGGACAGGCCAGTGAAGAGAAGGGCAGTTGTGGTAGTGGCTGAAGTAGTTGTTTGCTTGAAGGACAAAGGAGTGGGCAAGGGCACAGATGCAGGTGGCCTCAGACTGCCAAAGACAGGTTTGAAAGTGGGGGTTGAGGTGCCAGAAGTCATGGGGAGGGCAGAGTTGGAAGATGCTGCAGTTGTAACTGAAGGAACGGAAGGCAAGGGACTTTCATTCTCACTTTTGGGTGGGGCCTCAAAAATGGGCTTGAACATGGGAGTTGCTAAAGACACATCAGGAGCTGCAGGAACTGCAGGAGCTGCAGAAGCAGAAGGGCTAGAAGTTGGGGTGCTCAGCATTCCCAACAGACTATTTGGCTTGGGGGTGAGGAACAGGGCAGATGGGGCTTGGGTTGTGGTAGGTGTCTCAGCCTGAGGGGCTGGAGGTGATTTGGTGGTGTCAGAGACTGGCATCGTGGAAGCAGCAGGGGTCAGCCCTGTGGGAGTGGCTGTGGATTTTGAGTCTGAAGAGGTACCCACAAGGGGCCCTGACTGTGAAGACCCAAGAGGGTTCGGAAGCCTGGGAGTCTTCAGAGGCAAAAGGGCCACAGTGGTTGCCACTCCAGCAGATTCTGGGCAGGATGATGGTGGGCTTGGGGCATTCTGCATTTTCTTCAAGCTCTCTAGGAGTGGGTTAGTGCTTAGGGATGGGAGTGGAGCTGGAGAGAAAGAAGTCTCAGCAGCAGGCAGGGTAAAATTAAAAGAAGGCTGAGTGGTAGGTGGGTTCTCAGTGACAGAATTCAAGGTACCATCAGTTTAATCCTCCAAGACCTTGTTAAACCACTGTAATGAAGCTTTCTTTTCCAAGTCCCAGTCTTCGGCAGTGATTGAATAACCAAGCTGAGGAGGTGGAGGCAAGGTCAGCTGGTCTCCTCGCAGCGAAGGCAACAGCTGAATCTTCTGTTTACGCTGCCCAGAGCTGCTGGGTGAACACGGGGAATTCAACAAGTTTTGTTTCTTCCATGAGGCTGTATCTGCAACTTTTTCTCCCTGGGACTCCTTTTCTGTTACCAGTGGGGTTGAAGAACTAGAATGATGATAAAGCTCCTCTTCTCTTATTTTCTTTGCTGGCCTTTCTGGTGTTTGGGGGCGGGATGAGGCTGGGCTAGAGAAGGGCAATGAACTGTGATCACTTCTTTTCCATAGCTGAGAGAAACCTCGAGTGGAGCTGTAGGAGCTGGTAATGGTATTAGGGCTAGAGGTAGGGATGCTGCCCATGTACGTGCTTGTCAAGGAGCTCATGGAAGAGGTGCGGGATCTCTTATTCAAGTGGTCATCTGAGCTCTGGGAATTGAGGCCTCTCTTCAGAGACCCAGGCTTAGGCACAAAAGAAGCAGGGACGCCATTAGCCACCAGGGGCTCAAATGCTGAATGTCCACTCCCACTGCTATCATGGTACCTTCTTTTATTTTCCTGACCATCAGTGAATACTTGGTCTTCTTCCTCCACTGTCCTTTT
>JAQZBX010085498.1:0-13126 GCA_029593785.1 Cabassous unicinctus
AGAACCCCTGAAAGACCTGGTACAGGTTGGAAACCAGGAACCTGCAAGGTTGGGGAGAGTCGTGGGATTTAAAAACATGCAATTGGGTTACAAGTCTATAGGTAGCATAGTAGGCCTTCAGTTTCCCTTCACCCTGCTCAGCCAGGCTGCTACCCACCCACCCCACACTGACCTACTCACCACCCACACACAGCATGTCAGGTATAGCTGAAGGCAGAGCAGGGCACAGAACTGACACCAAGAGGATGAGATGAAAGTCTGGATCCAGAAGAGTGAGAATTCCAGTCTCCTCTCTTCTGCTTTGTTCCAGGAACAGCATCTAGACATTCATCCCCATGAGATTAGAGGGTTCTTCTCTAAAGTAACTGTGAATGCCTCAGAGACAATATCTATATACACTGACATTTGGAGAACCCCAGTATAAGTAAAGTTCATCACCAGTCATTATGTAGTGGAGGGCGCTAATTAACAATCCCCTTTCCCTTCCTACAGAGAATTTCAATAGGCATCACTCTAAATGGTAAAGAGAGAGTCAAAATCTCCAGATACTTAAGGACAGCCTCCAAAACAAAGAGACTAAAATGAACATAGTGCATGCGTGTGCATGGGGTGGGGTGGGGGTAGGGGGAAGGAAGGAACCCAAAAAAGGAGAAAATAGAAGGATAATTTTTAAAAATTAAAATTTTAATTGGATGGTGGTGATGGTAGCACAACATTGTGAATGTAATTATATATGTGAATGTGGTTAAAGAAGAAATTTTAAGTCAGATATTTGTTACTAGAAAAATATTAAAAAATAAAGCATAGAACTCTACAGCACAATGAACCCTATTGTAAATGATGGACTAAAGTTAATAGTACAATTATAAAAATGTGCTTTCATAAATTATAACAAATATACTCATTAATGCAAGGTGTTAATAATAGGGTAGTATATGGGAATTCTGTATTTTATATACTTTATGCATGATATTTCTGTAACCCTACAACTTCTCTAACAAAAAAATTAATAGAAAATTAAATAATTATTAAAATAACCAACTAGAATAACTTAAAAAAAATCCATGTAACTGCACAGTTACATGAACCCTAAGTTAAACCATGGGCTACAGTTAATAGTACAATGATAAAAATGTGCTTTTGTCAATTTAACAAATGTATCACACCAATGCAAGATGTTAGTAATAGGGGGATATACAAGAATCCTGTATTTTATGGATAATTGTTCTGTAAACACACAACTTCTCCAATGATTTTTGAAAAATAAGAAAGGGCTATCTTTCCCTATTACAGACAGCTATCATCCACAGATTCATAGGCTAGAGCCATTCTTGGGGAAGAAGAAAAAATCAATTAGACAAGAAACAAAGTTTTACTGATAGGAAATAAACTAGGAATTTATAAAAAAAATATTACACACAAAAAAATTCAGAAATTAAAAATATGAATATTGAAATTACGAAGAAATAAATAGAAGGCCTGAAAGATAAGGTGGAATAAATATCCCAGAAAGAAGAATAAAATAACACAGAGATAAAACTTAGCAAATAAACTATTAAAGAAAACTTAGAGAATCAATCCATGTGGCCCAACATCTGACTAATAGGAGGTCTGGAAACAAGGGAATGGAGTGAAGAAATAGAAGACCACATGCTCAAAAACAAAATAAAACAAAAGCAAAAATACAAAACAGGAGAGTGGCCAAGGATTGTTCACAGAAGCCTTTGAGCAGCAAGTCTGGGTAGGGAGCTATCTACATCAGCGCAGGAAGAGAGCCTGGGGTGGGACATGGGTAGATCTTTAGGTTAAAAAGACATTACTTGACATATTATCTACTGTTCTTGAGGATTGGAAAAATATTGTTAGGAATATGATAAGTCATTGGAGTATATGGGAAAAATATTTATCTATACCTAGAAAAGCAACTAAATGATAAATATAAAGAAAAATAATTTTAGGAGAAAGTAAATGTAATCCATGCATACTGTTGGCTCAGTGATACACAATAGTAATATTTCAAAATTTAAACAAAAATATATAATAGACCTATTGGCGAATAGAGGGAAAGTGAAAGAGGTGATGATGGGATACAACTTTTTTTTTTTTTAATTTAAATTTCTTTATTAGAGAGGTTGTAAGTGTACAGAACAATCATGCCTAAAATACAGTATTCCCATATACCACCCCACCACCAATACCTTGCATTGGTGTGGAACATTTTTTACCCATGCTCAATTTTGTGGGCATCTTATAAGCTTTCATGATTCTGGGGATATGGAGGAGTCCACAGAAATGAAAGATGTGGTTTTGAGATTGAATTTGAATTGATTTTAAAAGGGAATAAAAAGAAATGTATATATATGAGATAATTGTACAAAAAGATTTATGTAACATGCATGTGAGTTCTGAAACACCTGGAAACATGGTACTCAAATTAAGGACTGGAAAGTTATCAAGTCCACTGAATCTCTATATGTGTTCCTCCCATTCCCTTACCTCTTCCAAGGCATAATAACTATCCTGGATTTTGGGTTTATCATTCTTTTGCTTTTTATAAAACTTTACCACATATGTATATGTTCCTTTTTAAATTATTCAGAAAGAAGCCCCAAGCCCATTTATAGTCACTCCCCATACCCACTCATGGACCACAGCTTCCAACAATCACTAATCTATTTTCTGTCTCAAAAGATCTGTGTATAAATGGAACCATACAATATGTGGCCTTTTGTGAGTGGCTTCTTTCACTTAACATGATGTTTTTTTTTTTTAATTTTAAGTTTTTATTTTTAAAGAAGCTTTAGATTATATAAATGTTACATAGAAAATATAAATGATTCCCATATGACAGACTCCCTCCTCCTCCCACACTTGCCCACATTAACAAGAACCTTCATTACTTTGGTACATTTGTTACAATTGATGAACACATATTGAAGCATTGCTACTAACTGTGGACTGTAGTTTACATTATAATTTATACTCTATCCTGCCAAATTTTGTAGGTTATGACAAAATATATAGTGGTCTATACCCATCATTGCAATGTCATGCAGGACTCCTCCAATGTCCCAAAAATGCACCCATGTTACACATATTCTTCTTTCTCTCTCCCCTCAGAACATCAGGTGGCCACTGCCTTTATATCAATGATAAAAGTTCTTCCATTGCTAGAATAATAATGTCTGTAAGAGTATAATGATAAGTCAACTTTAATCCATTGTTCATTCCCCAATCTTGGGGATGTGGGAATGGTGATGACCACTCTGTTTCTAACTGACAGGGGGCTTAGGCTCCATGGGGCAGATGAATGGAACTATCTTGCTTGTGGTTGCTGACATCCTTGGGATGGGCATTGTCCATCATCATTTCCTTGTTAGTTTTCTCAGGTGAGCCCAGTGACCTGGAGAGTAGGTGTTGGAACTCTACTGAGATTCAGGTCTCAACTGGCACATGAATGAACCAAAGATTCAAGTCTCTGGGACATATATTTAACAAGTACAGTGCTAATTATAGGTTCAAATAAATGGGGCAGAAGAGCTGTGTGTAGGGAAACTATAAATGAGTCTAAGTCTATTATACTGGGAAGCATAAATTCCAGAGTAAGGCCTGCTAATAGGGTGCCAAATTCCTGAGCCTGTCTGTCATGCTTATACTGTCTGGATGTCTCTAGAGCCTTCAGGAGCCCCACTGTTTGGGACACTGTTTACTGTGGCAGTCAAAGAGATCCTGCTGAGATGTGTATAAGTGTAACCTCTGGAATGACCTTCCAATTCACTTTGAAATCTCTTAGCCATAAAAACTCATTTGTATTTGATATCTCCCCCTTTTGGTCAAGGTCTTTTCCTGAATGTATTGCTAGTTGGCAATTGTTAATAATCCCTTGGTGCCAGGGAGGCTCATCCCGGGGAGTCATGTCCCATGCGGTGGGGAGGGTAGTGCATTTATATGCTGAGTTTGGCTTAGAGAGAGGCCACATTTGAGCAACAGGAGGCTTACGGGAGGTAACTCTTAGGCAATACATAATACTAGGCTAAGATTCAATTTCACAAGAAAAGGTTCATAAGTACAATCATCAATATCTGGGGCCTGCATAATGGTATGTCTTCTTTCATTAGGTACTGCCCTTGTACTTGGGGGATTCTTACCGTACTATTAGAGAATGTAGCAGGACTCCCAGGATGGGAATTCAATATTCTTTCGATTATTGTATGGGTCTCCAACCACTGAGACAGTGCTCCATGACACTTGAAAATATTCATATGTCTTAGAGGCATGCCCCAGGTCCACCCCTCCCCACACATCCACCCGTCACTGACACCCTGCACCAGTGATCCTCCCCTGCCACAGTTGTGACCATTCTGTGATCCAAAACCTCTCTAAAAATGAAGCCAACAAAATAACCAAATAAAATTAATAAGAAAATGAAATAACAGTTTTAAAAATAACAAAATACAAAAACATTTTAAAAATTGAAATAATATAAAAAAATTTTTAGACATTGTGTCTTTCATCATTGTAAGATTTGTTGTCTTGTATGCACAGTGACAGTTACTTCTGTACATTCCTCCAATGTCTTATTTTTTCCATTTTATCTTCAAAGAAGCTTTAGGTTACAGAAAAGTCACATAGAAAAGATAGGGGATTCCCATATACTCCACACCCTCTCCCCTTTCCCCTCTCCTCTATTAATAACATTTTACATGTGGATGGCACATTTGTTACAATCAATGTACAGATATTGAAGCATTGCTACTAACCATGGTCAATGGTTTACATTATTGTTTACATTTTGGACTGTACACTTTTATAGGTTTTGACAAAATTTAAAATGGCCTGTATCCATTATTGCAAGATCATGCAGAACAAGTCTAATGCCCTAAAAATGCCCTATGTTCCACCTATTCTATTCTTCCTTCTCCCTCCCCTTGAAACCTATGGTAACCACTAAGTTTCAACTTTTGAAGGATAAGATTTACAGTTTCTTTCAATAATATTGAGGGCTTTACATATTAGTCTATTTTCTTTCATTGGGCACTGTCTATGTTCTTAATGTATTCTTGATCCTCTCATTGAGAACTTAGCAGGGCTCCCCAGGTTGGGAGTTTAATATTTTCTTGTTTATTGTGTGGGTTTCCACTCACTGAGATAACACACCATGATAAGATGATATGTACATAATCAATAGAAGCAATCCACAGATGTGCCCTATCCCATATATCCCCCCACACACCTGATGCCCTACATTAGTAACCCTCCCCTGCCATATTTACCAAATGAGCATTCCCAACATTATAATTTTAACCATAGACCTGCAAATCTCCAGAGTTCATGTACTCCTTCTTCCAACCCTTCCAACAGTTCTATGGATAGACCAACCCAACCACCCCACCCTATTCTCTCTCACAGACTTCACCACTGTCTTGCCCATCCACTGCCTAAACACACCCTTGCACCTTATCATAGATTTTGCCCATATGGACATCAGATCACCACCCTCCAATTTCTTTCTATTGCCTGTAAAGTTTTTAATTTTGAGATGGTACCATTTACCTATTTTTTCTTTTGTTGATGGCACTTTGGCTGTAAATTGTATGAAAACTTTTCCTACTACAAGTTCTTTTTTTTTTTTTTTTAAAGATTTTTTTATTTATTTACTTGATCCATTTTAAACACCCCCTTCCCCATTTTGCTGTTTTTTTTGTGTGTGTGTCCATTCACTGGGCAATTCTCTGTGTCTGTTTCAACTCTTCTCATCCTCCTCCTCCAGTCTTCACCAGGATTCGATCCTGGAGACCTCCAATGTAGGAGAGAGATGTTCTGCCATCTGCGTCACCTCTGCTCCTGGTTTTCGGAGCTTTCGGAGCATCTCATCTTGTCTCTCTCCTTTTACATCATCATCTTGCTGCATGGCGGCTCCGCGGCTCACCGGCACACAGAGCCTAGTGGATCACCAGCACACAGAGCCTGGCGGCTCCCGGGGCCTGGCAGGCTCACTGGCACACAGAGCCTGGCAGCCCATGTGCCTTCTATATATATATTTTTATTTTACCAGGAGATCCCGGGGATCGAACCCAGGTCCCTCCATATGGCAGACGGATGCCCAACCATTTGAGCCACATCCGCCCCCCCACTACAAGTTCTTATAGCTGCTTCTCTACATTATCTTCTAGGAGCTTTATGGTCTTGGCTCTTATATTTAGATCTTTGATCCATATTGAGTTAATTTTTGTAGAGAGTGCAAGGTGGTGATCCTCTTTCATTCTTTTGGATATGGATATCCAGTTCTTGAAGCACCATTTGTTGAAGAGCCATTCTGTCCCAGTTGAGTGGGATTGGTGGCCTTGTCAAATATCAGTTGACCATATATGCAAGGGTCCATATCAGAACTCTCAATTCTGTTCCATTGGTCAGTATGTTTATCCTTGTGCCAATGCCATGTGGTTTTGACCACTGTAGCTTTGTAGTATGTTTTAAAATCAGGCAGTGTGATTTCTCCAATTTTGTTTTTCTTTTTCAATGTCTTTGGCTATTAGAGGACTCCCTCCCTTCCAAATAAATTTCATAATTAGCTTTTCAAACTCAGTAAAAAATGCTGTTGTAATTTTTATTGGGATTGTGTTAAATCTGTAAATCAATTTTGTTAGGGCAGACATCTTAATGATGTTAAGCCTTCCAATCCACAAAAGGGAATATTCTTCTGTTTATTTAGGTCTTCTTGATTTCCTTTAAAAACTGTGCAGCTTTCTGTGTACATGTCCTTTACATCTTTAGTTAAGTTTATTCTTAGATAGTTGATCCTTTTAGTGGGTATTGTAAATTGAATTTTTTTCTTGATTTCCTCATATTGCTCATTATTGGTGTATAGAATTGTTACTGATTTTTGCATGTTGATCTTATATCCTGCCACTTTATTGAACTTGTAATCAGCTCTAGAAGCTTTGTTTTAGATTTCTCAGGGCTTTCTATGTATAGGATTATGTCATCTGCAAATAGGGAAAATTTTCCTTCTTCCTTTCCAATTTGGATGCCTTTTATATCTTTTTCTTGCCCAAGTGCTTGAGCAAGTACTTCTAACACAATGTTAAATAAGAGCGGTGACAGTGTGCATTCTTGTCTTGTTCCAGATCTTAGAGGGAAAACCTTTAGCAATTCACCATTGAGTATGATGTTAGCTGTGGGCTTTTCATATATACCTTTTATCATGTTAAGGAAGTTTCCTCTATTCCTATCTTTTGAACTGTTTTTATCAAGAAAGGGTGTGGTATTTTGTCAAATACTCTTTCTGCATCAATAGAGATGATCATGTGATTTTTTCCTTTAATTGGTTAATGTGATGTATTACATTGATTGATTTTCCTATGGAGTTGAACAATCCTTGCATACCATGGATGAAAGTCACTTGGTCGTGGTGTATAATTTGTTTGATGTGTTGTTGAATACTATTAGCAAGTATTTTGTTGAGGATTTTAGCATCCAGGTTCATTAGAGACAATGGTCTGTAGTTTTACTTTCTTGTGCATCTTTATGTGGCTTTGGTATTAGGGTGATATTGGCATCATAGAATAAGTTAGGCAATGTTCCCTCCACTTCTATTTTTTTGAAGAGTTTAAATAGGATTGTTGTTCATTCATTCCAGAATGATTGGTAGAATTCACCCATGAAGCCATCTTGTCCTAGGCTTTTCTTAGTTGGGAAGTTTTGATGACTAATTCAATCTTGTTACTCGTGATTGGTCTGTTGAGTTCATCAATTTCTTCTTTCATCAGTGTAGGCTGCTTGTGTGTTTCTAGAAATTTGTCCATTTCATCTAAGTTATCCATCTTGCTGGCATACAATTTTTCAAAATATCCTCTTATGATACTCTTTATAAGTGTGGGATCAGTGGCTATATCCCCTTCCTCATTTATTATTTTATGTATTTGTATCTTCTCTCTTTTTTTCTTTGTTAGTCTAGCTAAGCATTTGTCAATTTTATTAATCCTCTCAACAAGCGAGCTTTTAGTTTTGTTAAATTTTTTCTAATGAGTCCTTATTTTTACTTTCATTTAGCTCTGCTCTGGTCTTTGTTATTTCCTTCTTTCCACTTGCTTTAGGATTAATTTGTTTTTCTTTTTCTAATTCCTCCAGGTGTGCAGTTATGTCTTTGATTTTAACTCTTTCTTCTTTTTAAAAATAAGCATTTATGGCTATAAATTTCCCTCTCAGCACTGCTTTTGCTGCATCCCATAGGTTTTGATACATTGTATTTCATTCATTTCAAGGTAGCTTCTGATTTCTTTTGCAATTTCCTCCTTGACCCACTGATTGTCTAAGAATGTGTTGTTTAACTTCCATATCTTCATCCCTAATCTGTTTCTCTGCCCCTTTCTGATTTCCAGTTTCATTCCATTGTGGTCAGAGAAGTATACTTTGTATAATTTCAATCTTTCTGAATTCATTGAGAGTTGTTCTGTGGCCCAGCATGTGTTCTATCCTGGAGAATGTTCCTTGTGTGCTTGAGAAGAATGTATATCCCACTGTATTTGGGTGTAATGTTCTTTATATTTCTATTAAGTCTAGATCCTCTAAAGTATAATTCAGTGTTTCTGTTTCTTTATTGACCCTCTGTCAAGATGTTCTGTCTAATGGTGATAATGGTGTAGTAAAATCCCCTGCTATCATTGTAGAGACACTTATTTCTCTACTTAGTTTTTCCAAATTTCGCCTTTGGTATTTTGAGGCATCCTGGTTTGTTGCATAAATATTTATGATTTTTCCTTCTATTTGATAGATTACCCCTTTTATTAATAGATACTGCCCTTCTCTGTCTCTTACTATAGTTTTGCATTTAAAATCTATTTTTTCCAATATTAGTATAGCTACTCCCACCCTTATTTAGTTATTGTTTGCATGTATAATCATTTTCCAACCATTCACTTGCAACCCTTTTGTGTCCCTGGGTCTAAGGTGAGTTTCTTGTAGGCAGCATATAGATGTGTCATATTTCCTTATCCATTCTGCCATTCTGTATCTCTTGATTGTAGAGTCTACTCCATTAACATTCAACATTATTATTGTCAAAGCATTACTTACATTAGCATATTTTCTTTAGGTTTACACATGTCATTTGTTGTTTTTATTTCTCATTTTATCTTTTTAGTTATTTTTACCAATAATCTTCCTTCTTACACTCTGCTCCAACCCTCCTGCTCCTGTTCTTTTTCCTTTTAACCTGCAGAACTCTCTTTAGTATTTCTTGAAGGGCAGGTTTCTTGCTGACAAACTCTCTTAATTTCTGTTCTATCTGTGAATATTTTGAACTCTCGTTTTTGAATGCCAGCTTTGCTGATTACAGTATTCTTTGCTGGAAGTTTTTTCTTTTAACACCTTAACTATGTCATACCACTGCTTTCTTGCCTCCATGGTTTCAGATGAGAAATCAGCACATAATCTTATTGAGCTTCCCTTGTATGTGATGATTTTCTTTTCTCTTGCTGCTTTCAGTATTCTCTCTTTGTCTTGAACATTAGACAATTTGGTAAGTATATGTCTTAGGGTAGATCTGCTAGGATTTATACTGTTTGGGGTGTGCTATGCTTCCTGGACATGTACATCCATGTGCCTCAAAGAGTTGGGACATTTTCAGCTATTATTTCCTCTAACACTCTTTCTGCCCTCTTTCCCTTCTCTTCTCCCTCTGGGATGCCTATAATGTATATATTTGTGTGTTTCACATTGTCATTCAAATCCCTGAGTCCTTGATGGATTTTTTTCTATCTTTTTATCTATCTGTTCTGCTATCTTTTTTATTTCAGATGTACTGTCTTCAGCATCACTGAATCTTTCCACTGCCTGTAGAAACCTGCTGTTATGTGTTTCCAGTGTATTTCTTACATTGTTCCATTCATCACCATCAGATCTGTTATCTTTTTATGTATGTTTGCAGTTTCTTCAGTATGTTCCCCCAGTGTCTTCTTAAAATCCTTTATCTCTTCCTTCACTTCATTAACTTTATTCTTGATACTTATTTTACATCCTTGATTAGCTTTTCCATCTTCTGCATCTCCCTCTGTTTTTCAGCTTGTTCATTAGACTGGGTCATGTCTTACTGTTTCTTAGTATGACTTGTAATTTTTGTTGGTGTCTAGGCATCTGTTTATCTTGATGGGCTTATTTGGTTGGTTAGCTTCTCTTTGTACTCCAGGGTTTTATTTATTTATTTATTTATTTATTGTAGTAAGGTTCCTTTTTGACACTTGGTTTCTCTTATTCTATATACTTTCAGTTGTCTGTGTGCCCTTGAAAAAAATATTAGGACCAGAGTAAAGGAAAGCAATAAGAAGAGAAAAATAATGGCAGTAATAATGATAAAAAAAGGTAGAAGAGGAACCATACAAGAGCTAGGAGAATAAATAAGCAATATGAGTTTAAAAATCATAAAAAATTTCAAAAATAAGAATATAAAAATGGAATAGAAAAAAAAACAAAACAAGAAACAAAATAGGAAAAAAATAGAATGAATTAAAACCTGGAAAGATGAGATGAGAAGAGAAAAAAATAAAAAAATAAATAAAAAGAGAGAGAGAAAGAAAAAATGAAGACTAAACAAGAAGAGGTAGAATGAAAGAAGAGCAACAGAAGACAGAAGATGGAAAAATAAGGAAAGAAGAGAAATAAAGGAGGTACAAAAATAAGTAAAAGAAGAAAGGAAACAAAGAAAAGGAAAAGAGAACAAACAAGGAACAAAAGAAAAACAACAACAAAACAACCCAGGAAAAACAGGCTTCTGTCTTAGGCCCCTAGGGAGCTTTTCAGGCTGCCATTGGTCATCAATCAATCACCCTGAGGCCTGCCTCCACAGGTGAGGTACCCAGTTTTTAGTGAATAAAATAAGGAGAAAACATGATAAATAATAAAATATAACAGATCAAAAAAACTTAAAACAAAAATTAATTTCAGTCTATGTATCCCCTGTCATAAGGTGCTGGCTGGATGCCTGATATCCCAGTGGGTCACTCTCTGGATCCCTTTTCTTAGGAGGTACCTGGAATCAAACCAGGGACTTCATATGTCCAAGACCTGAGTTCCTACACTGAGCTACACCCACTTCACAAGTTAAATAGACTTCTGAAAGCTTATCTGTGCCTTTCTGCCCCTATTCCCTCAGGCGAGTTGGGCTTCTAACAGTTTGCTTGAGTCAGACTGGTTAGGCACCTGTCTCTGTCCACTCCCTGACAGTTCCTCTCTCTTCCAGGGTGCCTGGGTGTGACAGCCTGCCTGATCAGATCCCCCTCCACTATCCCTGGTTCTGCTTCAGCACTGGCTGTTGTCTCCCCTGAGATTCAAAGGAGGCTCAGCTGACCAAACTCACTGAAAATAAACCACTTTCCCCCCTCCACCAGAACCCTCTTCCCCCTAGGGAAAATTCCCTCCCACCCAGTTGGCTGCAGTGAGCCAGGGGTTTTACTGAGGTTATTTGCCTTTAGGGTGTATGTGCAGTTCCCAACCATAGGTGTGTGTGTGGAAAAAAACTTACCGTTTTCCTTTAGCCTCTTTGTCTCTCTGTCCTGCTCCCTCCTGGATGATGCATAGCACTGTCCTGTTCTGAAGATTCCCAGAGCAGCTCCCTTGGGTAGGTTTTTGCCCTTTCTACATTTTTCTTTGTGAGAGTTGTGCTTTGCCCACATACTTGGATGCCATCTTCCCAGAAGTCTTTGGAATACAACTTTTAAAACCTCAAATACTATATCAAGAAGTCAATGGATTATGTCCACAATTAGAGATACACAAACACATATGCACAAATACACACATACAGGTGTTACAAGAATGGCAATTGTCAATGCCTATCCTCATAGCTCTCCTCCAATGGCTGCAGTAGAGGTTTGGGAAGAATTTTGTAATGATGGACCATCTATGATGCATAAACTAGTAACTAATGGGGCATCTGATTCTCTATATTTGTTATTGGGGTTTATTCTTACAGAGAAGGTGTTCTTAAAGCAAGATGTGCTCTGCAACATTCTCATCACCTTCCCATTTTGTCAAAGCATACATGCTTCCTGAACTCTCCAAGCTTCTCCTCATCAGGGTAGAAAATCATGACAATGCTCTTAAGGGAGAATCTCCAATACATAAAATGGGTTTGTTTTTCTCATCTAAACAGAACAAAGTTTGCATAATCACAAATGGAACTTTCAGTTATCTCAACTCAGTGAGAACTTTCCTCCTGTGTTTTCTCATTGGAATATGCATATATTTCTATTACAATATGTATCTTACTGATTATTGAAGAGACTCTGTAATTCACTTTTGTATTTTCAGTATATATTACCTTAATTGAAACATAACAGGAATTTGTGAATAAATGTTTGACAAACAAAAGGAACTAATGCCAGGAAAATATTTGATATGAGGCTCTTTATATCAAAGTATTAAGATATTATAAATCTAATTTACATACTAAAACAAAAAAATCAATGGATCACATGTAAAGAATCAAAGATTCTGATCTTGGTGCTAACCTTTATTGCTTAGTTAGTTGAGACGATATCTTTGTTTTAAACTCATCTCTCAGTAGGTCTATTAGTCAGGGTTCTCTCGGGAAACAGAATTGACAGGACATATCTGTCAATAGTATGAGATTTTAAAAGAGTCTCTCACGTGACCGTGGGGATGCACAACTCCAGGTTCCGCAGGCAGGCTGCAAACCAGGGCCTCTGATGAAAGTCCGATGAAAGGTCCTTGATAAGTTTCTGGGAGAAGTTGGCTGTCCATCGAAGAGCTGGGAAATTCTCTCTGAATGTTGAAATCACTTCCCCTTTTAAGGCATTCAACTAATTGGATAAAAGCGTCACCCATTGATGATGCGATCTCCCTGATTGATGCAGATGTAATCAGCCATCCATGCAGTAAACTCACTGGTGATCAAAGTCCATAAATGCTCTTGTATAACAATTAGCCCAGTGATTGCTGGACCAAACACCTGGACACAATTACCTGGCCGAGTTGACACATTAGCCTAACCATCACAGTCCACCCCCTGTCAACTCAGCAGTCATACACATTACCCTAAACCATACTTCGTCTCTAAGTAAAAACAATAACAGACAAGCATATTTCCGCCTAACAATGTTCAACTCCC
>JAQZBX010085499.1:0-13118 GCA_029593785.1 Cabassous unicinctus
AAGGCCACCTTGTTAGTATTCTTCAGTGAATGGGTACTCAGGGTGGTCCATGGTACTAAAATGAGAAAGAATAGTGAGTATTCAGAGTGTAAAGACTGAATTTCTAAGGTGATGCAAACATGGTTTCTATGAAACTGACATTATGGTTAATTTTTAAAAGTTTATTTCCTGATAATGATAAATCCTATCTTTCTAACATCAATAACATGATGCTATAATGAAGTTTCTGTTAAATATTAAGAAGTAGTCAAATTTATTCCCATCATATGGAATTCAAAATACTTTGAAATATACTGCAAATACTCAAATATATTCTCCTCCCATAGCTACACATGTAAATGAAGCAAAGAGATATACTGGTTTTTAAAATTTTCATTTCTCACTGAAAGCAGAAACTGATTCTGCCTTCTTATAAGCAAGAAGTGTAGCTACACAGCACTAATAACTATTTTAAGATGCTACACATTGCTGATAGCAATTTCACTTCCATTTTAATAATTCAGTAATTATTTACTAACTGACTACCACATGCAACATATTGTATAAGTGGATAAAATGAAATGTAAACAATATGACCCTGTATTGAAGGAAAGCTCTATACAAGTCATAGCAATTCATAATAAATAGTGATAAAAATGATTCTGATTATGACAGGAATGATGGAGATGCCTTTTATCATGATGAGGAATGAAGCAGGTTTGGAATAAGATCATTAATACAGGTTTGGAAACATTTGATAGAACCACATTTTGATTTCAACAGTGTGTCTCCACCATATTGTGGTAGAAATGAGATGCCAATAGGGAAGTTGGAGATTCAGCAATGATATTGGGTTGCTCTGGACAGTGATACAGAGAGAAAAGTGCTGAGGAGCCTGTATGGAGGTCCAGGCTGACCCTGGCCATGCTCACCCTTCTGCTGAATCAGTAAACAGAGCTCTGGAGTCAATCTAGTTTGTGTGATTCAGGAAAGCTCCTGTTCCATCCCTGTCTCAACATGGCCTCTGACTTCCTGGCATTGAGGCAAAATTTTAGACTATCCTTTTTTTTTTTCACTAGAAAAAAAATGAAAGAAAATTAATGTCACTTACATTTCTGAAGTAATATAGCAAAGATTTTGGTTTAGTCCATCTAAGAACTTCATGTCCTCTGGTGTCAATTGGAATTCAAAAACCTATGAGGGAAGTAAGAAAACCTTTGTTATATTTAGATTGTATAATTGTCACTCTGGATCAATCAAATAAATCATTTTGATTAAAAACAAAATTATACTGTGTCTGGTTGTACATTAATAAACAAAAACAACAAATATCCAAATACTACATAAAACCTTTAGAAATTAAAATAGAAGAACTCAGCATTTGTAATGACAACAATAGCATATGTCACTGTTTCAAATCAGGAGGAAATGTACAAGGTTTTTCAGAAGAAGATTCTGAAACGCTATTAAGGAATATAAAAAGAGTTGACTAAGTTGACAGTGATAACTTTATCTCCAATAAAGAGTTGATGATATGAAAATACTGTAGAGTCCAGATAAGCATGAAATCCCCAGAGTACTACAACAAAAATAGTCTGTTTCACATATTAGTAATGTGCTGAGATGGAGGTGAAATCACTGCTGCAATTGGGAATCACAGGTCATCCCTTTGCATGTGTGCATCCTGAATGCATACTGCTCAGTGGTCAAAAATGCTTAAGCTTTCAGATTAATATGGTGTTTCCTCTACTGACAAGTGTGCTCATATCTGGAGAGTCCACCAAAATCAAAGGCCTCAAAAGTCTGACACAAATAAAATTACATGGAAAATGAGGCTCACAGGAAAAACACTCCAACAACTACAGAAACAAGTCATCACAAATGAATACCCTCAGGAATAAGAGATAATAGGAACAGATATACAAGGATTCTGAATATTGGCATTGACAAACAATAAAATAGATACGCTACCTGTATTTTAAAAAAATTCTATAGAATGATTAAGAGATTATGAAAAGAATTCTACAGAATTACTAGAATTAAAATTCAATATTAGAAATTAGAAGGCTGCAAAAATAGAATATTGGACATAGCTGAAATAAGGATTAGTTAACTGAAAGATAGAGCTAAAGAAGTTTTCCAGAATGCTGTACATAAAAACCAACAGATGGGAAAATAAAAGTGGTTGAGAGACCCGAAGGGACGAGTGTAAAGTCCTAGGATATTTCTTTTTTAATTTTAAAAAAATTTTTATTTTTTAATAGTACTGGGGCCCGGGAATGAGCACAGGACCTCACATGTGGAAAGCAGACACTCAACCACTGAGCAACATTGGCTCCCCTGAGTTGGTTTTTTCGTTTGTTTGTTGTATGGTGGTTTTTTTGGTGGTTGTTTTTAGGAGGCACCAGGGACCAAAAGCTGGGACCTCCCATGTGGGAAGCAGGCTTCAACTGCTTGAGCCACATCTGCTTCCCACTAGGATATTTCTAATCAGATTTCCTCACAGTGTAGACAGAACTAATGGGCATGAATTCATAGAAATACTCAGAGATAGTGATTCAGAGGACAGATAGTAAATAAGTATAAAGAGAGCACACAAATGCGTCAATATTTTTACAACTTATGCCACATGTATCTGCGTGGATGATTCTCACACTTAAGGTTAACTAAAAGAAACCAGTTATAGAAGAATATATTTTGATTCCACATATACAAGATTCAGAAAAGTAAAAATGAAAGGTATCTTATGTGATATACTCATAGGTACTGAACTATAAAAATAATGGCAGAAAAAAAAGATTATTATAAAACCTAGAAATGGACACCTCTGAAGGAAGGAGATATGATCAGTAAGGATGAGACAGGGACAAGGTGCTATTTTGTAACCTGAAAGTCCTAGGAGTTTCAGTTATTATTATTTTGGGTCTAAGTGTATGTCTTAGACACATTGTGTTTATGATATCTTTCATTTTATTAGAACACTTGGGGCAAGAAAGTTGACTCTCTCAACTCACTGTTCAAATTGACAGCATGTAATTGAAATAGAAAGTTTACATCTTTTCAAATCAAATAAAAATTTGTCTCTCGGAATGCAAAATTAAAGCAATGTGCATACCACTTTGTATACCCTGCTTTAAAGATGTCTCTGGGAAGTGGTACAAGAGTGATATGGAGAAAAAGTTGAGACAATTAGGAGACTGAAAAAGATCAGGAGAGTTATTTTTCACTCTTTATGCTATTTAAATTTTAACATAATTTTAAAAACCAATTCATTAAAAGATTCAAACATTAGAAATGTGAAGAACATTTCACTTTACTACAGGGATGGAACCTTTTCCTGCAGGAAATCAAGGAGGAGGAGATTGTCATCAGGACTTTGGTCTCCTCACTTCTGAGACCCAGCAAAAACCTGGGGATTATCCAATATGTTTGTTTAGGATTTCACTCCTGGTTCAGAGCTGTCAATTAGGTCATGGCAAAAAGATCCTAGAGATTGGGAGATTGAAGATTGCCTAATGCAACTCCCTTACTTTAGAAATGAAGAAAATGAGATGTCACCTGACCAGAGTTACAGATTAAATTACAGAGATAATCCTAAAGCTGAAATCTCTGACTCATGCCCATCCAGTAATCCTTCTCCTGATGTTGTAGAAGGAGGAAAGTATTACAAATGGGCATGGGACACGTGAGCTTAGAAAATGTTAGCGAAATAAATGTGGCCAAAGATGTGTTGTGATGCTTACAAAGCAGAACACATGTGAGGATGCCATTAAGGCCTCCTGAGGCTCACAGCTCTGCTCATCACCTGCATGTTCTCTTTGATCTGCTTCTCATTGTAACTCTTGGCCAGGACCACGACTCCATCCTGTATCTGGTAGCGAAGGACAATCAGGGCTGGGGTTCACTTGTGCTTTTTTGCTATATCACAAAGAACTGGATCATCCAAGAGAAACAGTCAGTTCTGGTCCACCCTGGAAGGAAGGCAGAAAGGCTAAATATCTGTGGCTGAATATTCAACAGACTAAGGTGATCTATCCTAGAATAGTGGTTCTCAAAAATGTGGACGCTCGACCAGCAGCACTATACCACCTGGGAACCTATTAGAAATGCACATTCTGGGACTTCATTCCACATCTATTAAATTGGGGTCCCAAATGTGGAGTCCAGCAATCTGTGTTTTATCAAGCCCTCCATGTCATTTGTAAGTATGCTTGCCTTTGTGAAAATGGCTCCAGATCATTCAATTTTCTTCTCCTACTTCCCTGTAGCTATGTTTCTCCTCTTCATATAGCTCTAGAAGAAGGACCAGAAATTGAATGGAAGAAAAGAAATGTAAAGATTTGGATAATTTTTATTTTGCTTTTCTAACATATTGTTGAAATTCATGTACGCTCCAAATGAGAACTATTGATTCTTATCATTAAGTATGATGCATAATATTCAAAAGAAGATTACAAAATGTTTTTAGATGATGATTTCATTCTATCCTCATAAACTTGGGAATTACATAATATGTAACTGAAGCTTATAGAATATATTACTTGAACTTTCAAAATCATGTCTTGTACTTATGCCTTTGGTCTCACCTCATGTTTAGATTTTAATGCATAGTATTAAGTAAACTATAAATAGATATATACAGTGTAAAAGGAATGGGCTGGGTTATGGGATATATAGGAGGAATATTTCTAAAGACCTTTTCCACCATCTAAATAGAGAGTTGAGAGTCATCTCTAGGAAACAAAGTTTGGCATGATTTAAAATGTTTCGTCTATAACTGGGGACTAGGCAACTCCCTATTTTTCTCATTACTAATTTTTATCTCGTTGGGATCCCAGAGCACTAAAGGCAACCAGCACAATATCTTTTGACTTGCAATAGTCCAACAATTTTCTCTGGTTGAGATAAGGGTGACACTCTACCTGTGGAATGCCAAGAAAGAAATGTATTAGAAAACATGAAAAAAAAATACATTAAAATGTAAAGAAAGGGTAAAAGTCAAAGAAACTCAATAAGAACCCTGCAGAGTTAAATGAGAACTGAAAATATCAACATGAGCTAATGACTTGAAGAAAGATAATTTTCTATCACTGTCCACTGGAAAGGTCAAAACCATGATGTTTTAGAGAAGAATCACCTCCATTGCCCAGATCTTTGTTCTAAATACCATTGCCTTCTACAAGGAGAAATGGGTAATAGGAGATAGGGGAGGAACCTTTTGAGATTGCACATCAAATTGTGCCAGAAAGGAGGAAATCAGTCCACAACTTATTCAGGCATGTGAAAAAGTCAAGCAAACCAGTTTGGGAGGATCCCATTTAGTTGAGTAATGATTACTACATTTCTTATATCATTGCATCAATAGAAATACATGAGTCCATAGTGATGAGAGAGAAAGAAAGAAGGAAAGAGTATAAAAAAAACATCGACATTACTCTGATTATTATAGTACTCCTCAGTATATTGGTAATTAAAGGAAAAGAGATGAACATTTACTAATCTAAAAATTTTAATTGTAGTTTATCTGGAGTTGATGGAAGAATTTTTTAATGTAGAAAAATGTGAGCTAAGAAAAGTAAAAGGAGTGATAAAAGTAGAAAATTAGTAGCTACAAACCCCAATGAAATAACCATTTCTGGCAAAATCTTAGATGGATATCAACCAATAGGTTAAAAGTTGCACAGGGGACAATTTCTAGGAAGATGGCAGATTAAAAGACACAGGACTCTCTCCTCTTTCAGAAAAATAGCTAGAGGAAAGGAAGAAACAGCCTGGAAAAAAAAAAAGTCCTAGGGTTTAGGACACCAGGGGATGGCTGGACACTGTCCCAAAGAGAGAAAGGCACAGGCAAAGAACTTCAGTGTTAAGACCATGTGTTGAAGAAGCTGCAGCTGTAGCCCCCGGTGCCGCTCCTCACCTATGAGCAGAGAACTTTGATTCTCTGACCTCGGGACAGTGGCAACAGACAGAATGGAGCTATAGGGATCCACCTCTGCAGGACAGATGGACGCAGCCTAAGGTTGATTCAGTTATGGCTGCAAATTTGGTCTGCTATGTCCAGGAACACTTCCAGGCCAGGCACAGCCGCATCATTGTTTGCCCAGGAAGCCGGCACAGACTAAAGAGATCCCACCCTATCAAACACACACCTTACTGATAGGGACTGGTTGTTGAGGATGCAGAGGGGAGTGGAACTATTTCTATGAGGGAAAAGGGAGGGGGCTTCCAACAAAGGTTGGAGAACTGCCTTTGAGAAAGTTTGATTTGTGAGACTTTCAGTCTTCAGGCAGGATTCCCTATCACACTGATCTGGTCTGGTTGCAGTGAATACATTCCAACCAGGCTTGGAACTTAGAGGCTTGCCGAAGAGCACCTTCTGCTGGCAGATCAAAGAAATGCATGCGAGGAAATTAAAAGTAAATAAGTAGGAAAGGCTTAATCTGGCCTTAACAGCCTCCCTCCCTAGGTTTCTTGGAAGTGGGTCTGCAAAACATTACTGGGTCCAAGGTCCAGATTTGAGCAACTAACAGGGACAATACTAAACACCTAGAAGAGGTTGAACCAAGAATCAAAGAACGGCAAAAATACAGTGTCCTGAAAATAAATTTCTACAAAAGAGAGAACAATTGAGTGTCAGAGCAAAGTCACCATCATAATCAGATGCCTAGACATTAGCAAAAAATTACAAGCCATTCTAAGAAAATGGAAAAATTGCCCAAGCAAAGAAATATATCAAACCTCCAGATAAGGCACAGAATTTGAGACAACTGATCAATGAGATTCATACAAATTTCCAAAATCAAATTAATGAGTTGAAAGACAATAGGCCATCAAGAAGACATCAAGAAGACACTGAGTGAGCACAAAGAAGAATGTGAAAACCTAAATAGAAAAATAACAGAGCTCATGGGATTGAAAGACATGATAGGTGAGATCAAAAACATATTAGAGGCATACAACAGCAGACTCGAAATGATAGAAGAAAGAATAAGTGATACAGAATACAGAACAGATGAAATTGAGTAGAGAAAAGAACAGAGAAACGAATGGAAAAAATTGAACAGGGGCTGAGGGAATGATGACACGAAGAGCAACACCATATGTGTCATTGGAGTTCCAGAAGAAGAAGAGAAGGAAAAGGGACATACAGGGTATTTGATGAAATGATGGCTGAAAATTTCCCACTGCTCATGAAAGAGTTTGTCCAAGAAGTGCAGTGTACCACAATCAGAATACATCTGAATAGACCCACACAAAGACACATACTATTCAGAATGTCAAACATCAAAGATAAAGAGAAAATCCTGAGAGCAGCAAGGGAGAAGCAAACCATCACATACAAGGAACACACAATAAGACTTAGTGCAGATTTCTCATCAGAAACCATGGTGGTGAGAATACAGTGGTATCATATAATTAAGATATCGAAAGAGAAAAGTTGCCAGCTGATAATTCTTTATACATCTAAATTGTCCTTTATTATAAAGGTGAGTTTTTAATATTCACAAACAAAGAGAAACTAAGATAGCTTGTAAAATAGAATTCACCTTTGCAAGAATTATTAAAGAGAGACTTACAGCCCGAAAGAAAAAGACAGGAGAGAGAGGCTTGGAGGAGAGTGTAGAAGGCACAAATAGCAGAAAGGATAATCAAAAGAGTAAAAAGACAGATTAAAACAAGATATGACATATGAAAATCAAAGAATAAAATTGTGAAAGTAAATAGTGCATTTACAATAATATGATTGAGTATGAATGGATTAAACTCCCCAACCAAAAAATACAGACTGACAGAATGGATAAAGAAAACATGAGCCATCCATATGCTGCCTAAAAGAGACTCACCTTAGACCCAGGGATACAAACCATCTAAAAGTGAAAAGTTGGAAAAAGTAACCAAAGAAGAGCAAGGATATCTATGATAATATGAGACAAAACAGACTTTAAATATAAAAAATCTATGAGATACAGAAGACCATTTTATATTAATTAATGGGACAATCCCCCAGGAAAAAATAACAGTCATAAAGATCTATGCTCCTAACAAAGTACCCCAGAATATATGAGGCAAACTATGGCAGAACTGAAGGGAGAAATAGACATCTCTACAATAAGTGTTGGAGAGTTCAGCACACCACTCACATCATTAGATAGAACAACTAGGCAGAAGATCAACAAGCAAACAGAATTTGAGCAACATGGTAAATGAGTTAAGCCTAACAGACATATATAGAACATTGCATACCAAATCAGTGGGTTATACATTCTTCTTAAATGCACATGGATCTTTCTCCAGGATAGACCACCTGTTAGGTCACAAGGCAGTCTCAAGAAATATAAAAAGATTGGAATTATACAAAGCACCTTCTCAGATCATAATGGAATGAAAGTAGAAATCAATAATATGTGAGAAAGGGGAAATTTTACATTTGTTTGAAGGGTAAACAACAGACTCGTAAACAACCAGTGGGTCAAAGTGCTGAGAGGGAAATTTATATCCCTAAACTCCTATATTGAAAAAGAAGAAATAGCTAAAATCAAATGTCTAACTGAACAACCTTAGATACTAGAAAAAGAACAAAAAAAATTCCCAAAGCAAGCAGAAGAAAATGAATAATAAAGATTAAAGCAGAAATAAATGAAATTGAGAACAAATAATAGAAAAAACCAACAAAACCAAAAGGTCAATAAAATTGACAAAACCCTTAGCTAGACTAACAAAGAAAAAAGAGACAAGATGCAAATAAAATGAGAAAATAAAATGGGGAAGTTATGACCGATCCCACAGAAATAAAAAAGACTTTAAGAGGATATTATGAGAAACTGTATGCCAACAAACTAGACAGCCTAGCTGAAGTGGACAAATTCATAGAAATGTAGGTTTACATTGACTCTACAAGAAGTACAAGAACTTAACAAACCAATCACACTTAAAGAGATTGAATCCGTCATCAAAAATTTCCCAATATAGAAAAATCCAGGACTAGATGGCTTCGCAGGTGAATTCTCCCAGGCATTTAGAGACAAATTAACAGAATCTGTTTAAACTCTTCCAAAAATGTGAAGAGGAGGGGAAATTATCTAACACATTTTATGAAGCCATCATCTCCCTAATACCAAAACCAGATAAAGATACTACAAGGAAAGAAAATTATAGACAAGTCTCTCTAATGAACACAGATGCAAAAATTCTCAACAAAAAGCTTGCAAATAGAATCCAACAGCATATCAAAAGAATTATACACCACAACCAAGTGGGATTTAAACCTGATTTGAAAGAGTAGTTCAAAATAAGAAAATTATTAGTGTAACACACCACTTAAACAAATTGAAGGAAAAAAAACCATGATCACCTCAATCAATGCAGAAAAGGCATTCGACAAAATCAAGCATCCTTTCTTGATAAAAACACTTTGAAAGATAAGAATAGGAGGAAAATTCCTCAATGTGATAAAGGGCATATATGAAAAAACGCACAGCCAACATCATACTCAATGGGGAGAGTTTGAAAGCTTTCCCTCTAAGATCAGGAACAAGACAAGGTTACCCACACTCACCTTTGTTATTCAATATTGTGCTGTAAGATCTAGCCAGAGAAATTGAACAATTAGAAATAAATAAAGGCTTCCAAATAGGAAAAGAGGAAGTAACATTATCCCTATTTGTGGATGGCATGATCGTACATTTAGAAAATTTTGAAATGTCTCTACAAAGCTAGTTAAGCTAATAAATAATTTCAGAAAAGTGGCAAGATACAAGATTAACACGCAAAAATTAGTAATGTTTTGTACACTGGTGTTGAACAATCTGAGAAGGAAATCAGGCAAACAATTCCATTTACAATAGCAACAAAAAGACTCAAATACGGAGGAACCAATTTACCCAAAGAAGAACAGGACCTATATTCAGAAAACTACAAAATAATGCTATAAGAAATCAAAGATAACGTTAACAAAGACACTCTGTGTTCCAAGATTGGAAGACTAAATATCGTGAAGGTGTCAGTCCTACCGAAATTGATTTACAGATTCAATGTAATACCAATCAAAATTCCAACAGCCTACTTTACAGAAATGGTAAGTCAATTACCAAATTTATTTGTAAAGGAAAGTATATCTGAATAGTCAAAAGCATTCTACAAAGAAGAGCAATGTGGGAAACCTTTCACTGTGTAACTTTGAAACATACTAAAAATCTACAGTGGTCAAAACAGCATGATATTGGCATAAAGATAGACACATTGATCAGTGGAAAAGAATTTAGAGCCCAGAAATAAACCCTCAAATCTATGGCCATCTGGTTTTTGACAAACCTACCAAGTCTATGCTAACAGGACAAAAGAGATTCTTCAACAAATGGTGCTGGGAGAACTGGATATCCATAACCAAAAGAATGAAAGAGTACCCCTATCTCACTCCCTATACAAGAATCACCACAAAATGGATCAAAGACCTACATATAAAGGCCAAGACTATAAAACTACTAGAAAGCAATGTAAAGAATCATCTTAAAGATCTTGTGATAGGTGTGGTTTTGTGGACCTTACACCCAAACCACAAGCAACAACAAAAAATAGATAAATGGGACCTCCTCAAAATTAAACACTTTTGAACCCCAAGGAATTCGTCAAGAAGGTGAAAAGGCAACCTACTCAATGGGAGAAAATATTTGGCAATCATATGATAAGCGTTTAATATCAATAATATATAAAGAGATGCTACAACTAAACAATAAAAAGACAAATTACCTCATTAAAAAATGGGCAAAATACTTGAAGAGACATTTGCCCAAAGAAGAAATGCCAATGGCAAAAAAACACATGAAAAAATATTCATCATCACTAGCAATTATGGAAATGCAAGCCAAAGCTACAATGAAATATCATTTCACACCTATTTAAATGGCCATTATAAAAGACAGAAATCTATAAGTGTTGGAGAGGATGTAGGGAGACAGGAACATTTATTCACTGTTGGTGGGAATGTAAAATGGTACAGCGACTGTGGAGGACTGTTTGGCAGCTCCTAAGGAAGTTGAATTAGACTTGACATGTGACCCAGCAAAACCACTACTAGACATATACCCAGAAGAACTGAGAGCAGATATGTGCACAGCAATGTTCATAGGGGCATTATTCATGATGGCCAAAAGTTGGAATCAACCCAGGTTTCCATCAACCGATGAATGGATAAGCAAACTGTGGTGTATACACACGATGGAATATTATGCAGTGGTAAGAAGAAATGAAGTCATGAAGCATATGACAACATGGATGAACACGGAGAACATTATGTTGAGTGAAGCAAGCCAGACACAAAAGGACAAATATTGTATGACTGTGCTATTATGAACTAAATATATTGTGTAATCTCATGGAGTTAATAACTAGAATATGGGTCACCAGAATATAGAATGTAATTAGAGAAAGGAAAGCTGAGTGCTAACTTGTGCAGGACTGGTAAACGTTGTGTGTTAATCTTCAGAAATGAATAGAAAAGATGAAAGCACAACATAGTGTTTGTAAGTAGCAGTGCTATTATATAGGTACGACAGTGGTTGAAAGGAAGAGACTAAGGTCATGTATATTACTAAAAGGAAAGCTAAAAATTGTAACATGGAACCATATAGCATAGCAAAACCTCACATGAAATATTAATACGGGTAACATTGCACATATAAGGCTGTTTTTCTTTGAAACGGAAGAAATGTTATGTATATTTATGCTACAAGATATTAATATCAGGCAAAAATAAAACCCACGATTATACTAAGTCAAAGAAAACAAACATAGCACTACATGTTGTATGATTCCATTTATATAAAATGTAAATATAAATCAATTTATGAAGATGGAATTAGGTTGGTTGTTATGTAGGGCTGGGGAAGGACAGAAGGATTGAAAGGTGACTGTTAAGGGTTGTGGGTTTTTCTTTTTTGAGTAATAAAATTACACTATAATTTTTTGTGATGATGAATGCACAACACTGTGATTATACTAAAAGCCACTGATTGCACAATTTAGATAGATCATATAATATATGAATATATCTCCATAAAACTGCTTTTTAAAAAAGTAGGGGACATGAAGTTACCCTGATGCCAAATCACCACCTATCATATTACGTGGGAATTGTAAAGGGAAAAACATATGTCATAGATTAGATCTGGCTCCCAGTACTTTAATGAAGAGATCAAATCTAGCCTCACTAATAGCAAGCAACGTGTCATTATGTGCCTCCTAATGGAGTGCAACTTGAAATACTCAGCATCCTGATGAAATTTCCTTTCCAAAAATGCTTAGCCTGAATCTAATAAAGTCTTCCTATGTAACTTCTAGTTTATAGAATCTTGGAATACAGTAACAAGTTAACTAACATCACAAGGCAATAATCTGATAAGTCTAGACTATTAGACAACAACTTGTCAATATATCATGGGATAAGGCAGAGTTGAGTGATGTTGGAGATAAAACGAGCTTAAAGAAAAGTTTAAAAGTAGTAAGTGGGGTTGGGGCAAGATGGTGTCAGTTTAGGAGGGCACTCGCTGACTCACTCTCTGAGGACGGCTGATTGGGGACAGGTTCCTGCTCAGGGAGTCTGTGCTGGGGGTGCACGAAGCAAGAACCTTGGGGACATCGATCTGGAGGGAGCTGGACAGCGAGGAGGATTGCTCGGGAGAGATTCGTGAGTTTTTCCCCTGCTTGTGGAGGTGGACACAGACGGCTGAGCCCCACCCTCAGGGAAAAAGGCTGGTTTGAGCCGCGACTCCCGCTGGCAACCCGGTGAAAGGGAGTGTTCTCCGAGAGTGGGAGGGTTCTGGCGGAGGATCGAGAGGGGTTTCCTTTCTGTGGATTTGGCTGCCTGGAATCCCTCACAGCTTTGGGGAACAAAATAGACCAGGCTGAGGGGAGTGGCAAATCTGCTGAGGAAGGCTGATTTACCCAACAGCCTAGTGGCACTGAGGCTTGGCTCCAGAGGAGGAGGAGTCAGCCAATTTTATCGTTCTGCACTGGCAAGCATCAGAGCTTCAGCTCCCCTGGGGAGGCCAGGAAGTGGGAAGTGCTTGATTAGTTTGCACAAGCCTATTTAGGGTCCCCTCCATGAAGGGGGTGATCTAGAAGAGGACTGCTTTTGAGTCCCT
>JAQZBX010085500.1:0-13115 GCA_029593785.1 Cabassous unicinctus
AATTTTTTGCTGGTATCAAGGCATGGTTTATCTTGATGGGCATATTCAGTGGGTTAGCTTATATTTCTACTCTAGGGTTTTGTTTTTTGTTTTGTGTTAAGGATCTTCTGTGACACTTGTTTCCACTTACTCTACATCCTTGTAATTGTCCACATAACCCCACAAAACATTAAGTCCATAGAAAAGTAAAGAAATAAAAAGAGAAAAAGAATTTTTTTAAAATGTGGAAAAAGAACCTTAAAAGAACCAAGAACACAATAAATAATGAGTGAAAATCATAAAAAAATAAAAAAGAGTGGGAATAAAAAAGAATAAATAAGAGGAAGAGTGAAAAATAGAATAAAATAAAAGACCTGAAAACTGAGAAGAAGAAAAATGAAGGCCAAACAACAGAAGGTGGAATGAGAGAAAAGCAACAGAAGAGGGGAAAAATAAAAAAAAGAAAAGAAAGAAAATAAGGAGGTAAAAAAGAGAAAAAAAGAAGGAATAGGATAAAAGAAACTAAGGGAGAAAAAAACAGAAAAAACAGGCCTCCCTTTCAGGATACTAGAAAATGTCTCACCCTGCCAGTGCTCCCCAATCAATCACACTGCAGCCCATCCTCCACAGATAAGTTACTGGGTTATAGAGAATAAAATAAAGAATAAAGAATAAATATAAAATATAAAATAGCAAATAAAAACCTCAGTCTAGTTTCCTTGTCATGTGGCTGCTTGTGTCTCAACTTCTCTTCCCCCAGGGAGCCAGCTGGGTGCCTGACAACTCGCTAGATTTCTCTCTGGATCCATTCTCTTCAGGGTTAGCTAGGAAGCTGACAGCTCCTGGGTTGCCTCTCCCCACTCTCCTTTATCTCCAGCTGGTTCAGTTTCTGATGATTTTCTTGCTGCCTATCCTGGCTTCCCTCTCTCCTAGGCTGTTAGGCACCTCTCAGCCTACCTCCTCACTGACCCAGTTCCTCTCTCTCCCAGGGCAAGTGTCTGTGACAGCCTGCTTGATTAGCTTCCACATCCCCTCTCCCTTGAGCCACTTCAGCACTGGCTGGTATCTTTCATTTTACCCTTTTTTTCTGGTCCACCCTCCCTATATCCCCTCCCCCCTATTCCTCTCTCTCCCTGAGCAGACTGGGTGCTGGTCTCAAATCTGTTTTGCCCTGCAGTTCCCTGACCTCAAGAGGCTGCTGGGTACCAGGATTGACCCCTGCACCCCAGGGGGCTTTCTTCATTCTCAATGCCATCTGAGCACTGGATTCCAGCCAAGTCACTTCCTTCACTTCCCTGTTCTTCTGAGCCAGCTGTGTGCAGGCATATATGCTCTATCTCCCACAGCTTCCCTTTACCCCATCCAAGTGGCTCCCCAATCTCTAGCTGCCCTCTACAGCTGCCTCCATGGTTCCTTTGATTCCCTTCTGCCAAGTAAACCTGTCTACCTTCCTGCAATTTCTGGAGGAGTACTGCCTGCCATTCCCTACTCTATCATCTTGGATCAGAATTCTCTCTTTATCTCTGGCATTTGATATTCTGAATAGTACATGTCTCCATTTAGGTCTATTCAGATTAATTCTGTTTGGGGTGCATTGTCCTTCTAGGATATTCATATTTATGTCTTTCAAAGGGTTTTTCAATCACCCCTGTTTCAACTCCTGCTGGAGTTGATACTACTGGTTGTTCTGTAACTTGGGCAGGTTGAAACCTCAGCTGTGCTCAAGACTGGAATCCAGCTAGCCTAATTTGGCCATCAACAGCTGTAGTTGGTTGGTGCCAGGTCACTTCCCCTCCCATGCTTTTAGGAAAGACAGCTATCCTGTTCTGCTCACCTGTTCTGGCAAAATACAATAGGAGGTGATTATCCTTAGGAGAGGAAGTTTCTTTGATATTGGTAGACAGGATCAGGATTTCAGTTGGCAAAATGAGACTTTAGATCCCAGAAGATGCACCCTTACCAAGAGACATTGACATGCAGTCCTACTACTGCCATCTTCCCTGTGGTTATACTCTGAAATGATGAGATGGGAGAATGGGTAATGACACAGCACAGCTTGGATTTCCGAGGTGTCCTGTACTGTTAGTAGTGCCTGAGGTGGTCACAGCTCATGGGTTGGTCTGTTCTGGCTCTAATTATCTTGAAAAGACATAGCTTGAAATTGAGATTCAAAAGCATCAACTGAATCTCCAAATATTGACTGGACTATATTGAGATTAAGAAATACAGCTTTATAGAAATCAGTGGAAGTGGGAATATACCATTTTGAAAGAGAGCAGAAATTTCCCAAAGTTTATATAAATAAAATATTTATATATAAAAATCTTGTCTCCCACAGGAAGATGGTCAAAACCCTGCAGAAAAGTTGAAAAGAACCATTTCCTTCAATCAAAGGCAAACTGGAGCCCATGAGAAAAAGTTTAAGAATTTGGTGGCATTTCTATGGATTGAATGGAATTTCAAGGATCTAAAAAGAAAAAGTGGTCACCACAAGAAAAACCTGGCTAAACTAGAGTTTGAAATCCACCCTTTGCAATTATTCTTTCTACCCACTATTCCTCATGCAGCCCAGGGCTGTGGCTTGAGTTGTCTGGACATCTCCAGGATCATTCAATCAGTGATGAGCAGCAGGAGGGAAGAGCTCTGATGGTACAGGGATACAGAGTAAAATAAATTTGATTAAGGTTTACAAGAACTAACCCCTGAGCAGTACCAAGCATGATAGTATATCTGTCTTTAATGTACTTAAAAATAATTTAAAAATTAAAGGAATAATCACACTCCAGTATCTTTAGGAATTTTCCTCATATTTAGTATATTTAGCCATTCAGAGGAGTCCAATAATACATCAAAAAATATTCTCAATAATAGAGGGAAATAATTATAGAGATTTATTGCATGAGACAAAATTATAGATGAATTTATGGTGGTGAAATTTTTGTTCCTTCATATTCACAGAAATATCATATATTCATACTTACATAAACCTTCCTATATTTTCCTTAGTGTTTTCTTTATACAACTGCTGCAACCTTATTTTCAGGATCAATTTTTACACTTGTAAATAGCTATGAATATATATCATTCAGTGAGTCTTTATTTCCTTCACCCTGCATTTTCTCCTTACCTTTCTTTCATTAGACTCTGAGTATAAAAGGAATGTGAAAGGAAAAGAAATAATTTTTTCAGAATATTTCTGCATTTAATTTATAAAAGCTTAAGTCCTGGATGTGAGAGAGTAAAAACTATCTTTGGGAGAAAGATGGCAAAGATGTTCTCCATCCTTTATTTTCATGCATACAGAAATTCACATACAAGGGCCCTTCAAGGCATCTTAAGAATTTTAGAAATTAGAAGAAACAGATGGAGGAGTTAAATAGGGAGGGAGTGGCCATGGGGTAGGTCAAGGCAGAAAAACCAAGAGCATTCTCAAAGAAACTTTGCAGCTGGGAAAGAGTAGCAATCTGAGGATCTTAGGATCCATGGTGACCAACATAATGTCTGTTGTAAGGAGAAACAGAAATGCACAACCTTGCACTGACAACACAGACCACTGTTACATTGACCCTAGCCTGGAACATCCCCCTCAAAAAACAAGAACCCTCTTCTCTTCCAATAACTAGTCTTCCTCAAATAAACACACACACACACACATACACACACACACAGACATGCAAACATACCACAAACCAATTTTGATGTTGATGGCATGTTTCATCTTTTTTAATTTTTTAATTTTTTCATTGTGGGGTAAAGATCAAATTTTTCACACTACAAACCAATATTTGTAAAATTATATATAGATGTATATGCATATTTGTGCATTTGCCTACATAAATATTATTATTTTTCATATATATCTTTTAGTCCCATCTCCACAGTCATTCTGCATACTCATTAGAAATTGAGCAATGGAACTACAATCCTATCTCTGTAATTTCAAGTGACACATAAGTGGATACTTCAGTTACTGCTACTTTATGAAAATCTGTGTGCTGCCCCAAATCTTTTTTTAAAATAAATTTTATTGAAATGTATTCATAAAATATACAATGCATCTAAATGTACAATCAATAGGTTTTGGTTTTTTTTTTACAATTGATGGAAGAATATTAATATAATACTATGCTCTTCAATCCATAGCAAATTTGGTTGTATTTTTCCCAAATATCACCCTATTATTCATATCTTGTACCATTAACATTCATTTGTTCAGTTTCAGAGAAAAACATAAATGCTTTATCATCTATATTAATTTTCCACAAGAGGGGTCAGTACACTAACAATGCCGTATTTCAATTACAGCTTTACTTCTAGGGATATACAGGACCTTAGACTTTCACTATGAACCCCTATTATACTCATATATAGCATTGCTAATTACAAACACTTTAATGTGCTTTCAACATTTCCATCCATTTCCAAACATTTCCAAACAATCTTTTTACCAATTCTGCACAGAATAAGCCTCAGCTTTCTATGCTCTATACTCATTCTATACTCATCTTCTGGTGACTATCTGTCTGGCTATAAACTCCAAGAATTTTCTCATTATGTTTAGTTCATAATAGAGAAATCATGCAATATCTGTCCTTTTGTGTCTGGCTTGCTTTATTCAACAAAATTTCTTCAAGGTTCACCATGTTGTCATATGCTTCATAACTTAATTTCTTTATACAACTTATAATATTCCATCACATGTATACTCCACAATGTGTTTATCTATTCATCAGTTGATGGACAACTAAGTTGTTTCCATCTATTGGCAATTGTGAATAATGCCACAATGAGCATCACTGTGATGATGTCTCTTTGTGTCCCTCCTCTCAGGTCTTCTGGATATAAATGTAGCAGTGGTATTGCCTGATCACATAGAAGATCTATATTTAATTTCCATAGGAACTACCAGTCTTCCACAGTGGGTGTAAAATTCTACATTCCCACCAATAGTGAATAAGTGTTCCTATTTCACCACATGCTATCCAACACTTTTAGTTTTTTTAAAATAAATTTTCTTTATTTTTAAAGGCCCTTTAGACTACATGAATGTAACATCAAAAATATAGGAGATTCCCATATACCTCACCCCTCACCCTATACTTCCTCCCTTTTACTACATCTTAGTGTGGTACATTTGTTACAATTGATGAACACATATTGAAGCATTGCTTCTAAACATGGCCCATAGTTTACAATATGTTTTACACTTTGCACCACACAACTTTATAGGTTTGACAAAATGTATAAAGGCTGGTATCTGTCATTGCAATATCATGCAGAACAATTCCAATGTCCCAAAAATGCCCCATGTTACACCTATTCTTCCTTATCCCTCCCCTCAGAACCTCTGGTGACCACTGTCTTTATATCAATATTACATGTTCTTCCATTAGTAGAATAATAATAAGTCTACTTTAGTCCATAGTTGCATTCCCCCCTTATGTTTGTTCATTCCTCAATCTGAGGATTTTTGAATTGTGATGACCATTCTGCTTTCAGTTGAGAGGTGGCTTAGATCTTATGGGGCAGATGGATGGAACTCTCTTGCTTGCAGTGGAAGATACTCTCTGCTTCTTGAGGTGGTATTGTCCATCATAATCCATTGGATAATTGTCCTGGGCAAGTCTGATAAACTGGAGAGTAGGTGTTGGTTGCAATTCTGCTGAGATTCAAGATTCAACCTACACATGAACAGCTGGAAGATTTAAGTCTCTGGAACATATATTTAATGAGTATAGCGCTAATTGTAGGTTCAAATAAATGGGGTCGAAGAACCATGTGTAGAAAAATTATAAATGAATCTAACTCATACATTGGGGTAGATGGGTTATCATATATTCCAAGGTAAGGCCCACTGATGAGGAACTCATTTCCAAGGGTTTTCTGACCTGCCTGTAGCGTCTAGATGTCTCTAGACATCTAGAGCTCCCAGGAGCACTCCTTTTTGAGGCACTGTTTACTGTGGCAGACAGTGAGATCTTCCTGGGATGTACTAAGTGTAAACTCTGGAATGACCTCCTGAATTACTTTGAAATCTTTTAGCCATAAAATCTTATTTGCATTTACTAATTCTCCCTTTTGGTCTAGATCTATCTCCAAATGCATCATTAGTTGGTGATGAGTATTAATCCTTCAGTTCCAGGAAGGTTCATCCCTGGGATTTATGTCCCATTTTGGGGAGTGAATTTATATGCTGGGTTTGGCTTAGGGAGGGACCACATTTGAGCAACATGGAGGCCCTCAAGCATTAACTCCTAGGCAATATATATTAACAGGAAAGATTTCAATTTCACAAGAACAAAGTTCTATGGAAAAGCATCAGTATCAAGGGCCTGGTGCAGTGGTCTTCCCTCCTTTGCTAGGCCCTGAACATGCACTCCAGAGATTCTCAGAACTGTATGAGAGAATATAGCAGGACTCACCAGGATGGGAATTCAAGGAGTGGGATATATGGGAATTCTCTGTATTTTCTACTGAAATTTCTATAACTTAAAGATTTTTGGAAAATAAAGTAAAAAAAAGACTTTTGGGGAACATAGAGAAGAAACTGTCAATATACATGAAAGCTAAGTGATCTTATGGTGATGAAAGGCACAATGCAATATTAAATATTTTTGTTGTTATTTAATTACCGTTATTTTTTTTTAATTGGATTTCTTTTGAGTGGGGTTTTGAGTTGCAGAGGGGTTGAATCTGTGGTAGTGTTGGATCACTGGTGTGTGGGTGTTGCACCTGGGCATGCCTTTATGGAGTGTGAGTGTGTTAATGTGGTCATGGAGTGTTTTCTGTTTTTTAATAATGGCCATTCTAATAGATGTGAAATGATGTCTCATCACTTTAATTTTCATTTCCCTAACTGGTGGGGATGATGAAAATCTTTTCATGTGTTTTTTCACCATTTGTATTTACCCTTTGGAAAAATGTCTATTCACATCTTTTCCCCATTTTTTAATTGAGTCATTTGTCTTTTTATTCTTGAATTGTAGAATCTCTTTTTATATATCATGGAAAATAAACTCATAGGATATGTAATTTCAAATATTTTCTCCCTGTGAATAGCCTGCCTTTATGCCCTCTTGAGAAACTCATTTGACATGCAAAAGCATTTAATTTTGAGTAGGTTCCATTTATCTTTTTCTTTGTTTGTGCTGTACCTGTGAGGTATAAGAAAGCACCTCATTCCACCAAACCTTGAAGATGTTTTCCTAAGTTATCTTTTATGAGTTTTATGGTCTTGGCTTTTGCATTAAGTCTTTAATCCAATTTGAGTATAGAAAGTAAAATAAGGTTATTCTTTTATTGTATTACTTATGGATATCCAGTTGTCCCAGCACCATTTGTTATAGAGACTGTCTTGCCCCAGTAAGCTTAGACTTAGCAGACCTGTCAAAAATCAGATGGCCATAGAAATGAAAGTCTCTTTCTGAAGTTTAAATTAATTCCATTGGTCAATGTGTCTATCTTTATGCCAATATCATGGAGTTTTATATTAAGCATATTAAAAAGCTACAGTGATGAAAACACCAAGTCTTTTTATGAGAATTTTTGCATGTATATTAATTAGAAAGATTGGTCTGTAATTTCTATTCTAATAATAGAAAATTTGGCTTTTGCATTAGAGTGATGTTGGCTTCATTAAAAAAAGTTAAGGCTGGGGGGGCACCTGAGCTCGAGTGGCTGCAACCCACCCAGCTCCTTGATGCAGAAGCCACTGTCTGCATCCTCCAGAGTGGCTTTGCCTACCCATGCTCCAACCTTAAGATTAGTGCCCATCTCAGGGGCCCCCCAAGTGCCTGCAAGATTGGGAGTGGCCTTTACCTCCCCAGGGAAAGAACAAAGTGAGTACAAGGAGGCAGCCATAGGAGGATGGGTGGGGGCTAACCAGTTAGTGGTGCTCCAAGTGTATTACATGTACTGGATGAACAAATACACTTCATCCATTGGAATTGGAGTTTTTCATTCAGAAATTGAACTATATGGCAGAGAATTTGCTTATGTTGGCCATCTTTTCCTCTTTTTTGGAATATTTGAAATTTCCACAGGAAATGCTTCTGAACTAGCAGGAACATTTAAATTTAAAGAAACTGCTGTTTTAGGGAACACTAACTTCCTAGAAGATGGTATAGAAAAAAATTGTAGAACTGGGAAAAGAATACAAAGGCAATGCCTATCATTTGATGCATAAAAACTGCAATCACTTTTCATCAGCTTTATAATAGATTTTTTATGGGAAAAGATTCCTTGCCCGGATCAATCAACTTGCCTACTTCAGCTCTTGTACACCCTTTATACAGAGTTGCCTCCTGAACGAGTGGCTCACTTCTGCAGCCCTGCAGTCTAGTGTCAGCCAAGAGCTCCACGACTAACTGGAGGAAACTGAGATGCTGCTGACTCCATGGCAAGCACAGCAGTATGCCCCAAACTCAGGCTTCACACCAAACTCTAAATGTCTCCGAAGTCACATATTCAAAACTGTCTTTGGCTGTTGAATATCACTAGAGAAAATCAAATAGTGAGCATCTTTTGGATATTTCATAGGCAATAGGTATCCTCCTTTATAAGGAATCTGCACAAGGCTAAACCAGTTGGATACTTGGACATAAGAACCACATTTCACCTCCAAATCCCAGTTTCAGCTCAGGATTATATTTATAAAATAAAAACAATCACTCGGCACAGGAGAGAGAACTTTGTATGAAGACACCTTATGATGTTATTTTATCCACTTGTAAATGTATATTTACTTCTTCCATTTTATACAAACTCTGTTAAATTATGTTTACAGTATTTTGTATTGTTGTTTACAAATCTTGCGAGGACTCCTACCATCTTCAAGTCTTAAAAATTAGGCAGGTAATCCTTGTACAATTCTGGTGATTGCCAGAGCTACAGCAAAAATAAGAGGTACACAAAAAGACACTTATGCAATTATAGGCACTGTCACCTGCCTCATGATTGTCTTTTGTATTTTTGTTTGTTTTTGTTCTTAAAGGTATTGGCACATGGAAGCAGGGAGCCAAACTGGCCAAGGTAAAGGAAACCATACACAGCCCTGAGGGGCCAGGGGATATTGATCTGAGTGAAAGGGGGACATCCCAGGCCCATTTCTTCCTAGCCCTCTCACCTACTTTGAGTACCACATCCACCAAGGTTCCCATTGAACAGTTGGTTTCATTACAAATATCCATCCACCTAGGCAGGGTGGCACTTTCTTGTGTGCATCTGACATTGATGCCTTCGATTCTGAAATTAAGGTGTTTTTCATTAAGGATATTCTTGCTAGTGACTGTTGAGTGTTTTTGCACATGTGTTGGGAGGGGTTATTTTAATACATATTGATTTCCTCTCTGCACAGAATTCTGTTGATGATGTAGGAATATCTTAAGTGGTAGCCTTGTGAGTAGCAGTGTGAGTTGACAGTCAGTTGATTTTTAACTATTCAGGCTACCTTTTATACTAAACCTCGGCCAGCTGAAGTGCTTGCTGAAGGTATTGGGAACATGGAATGGGCAGTGGAAGAAGGTAGTGATAAATATGAACTTTGACTACAACACCAGTTACAGAAACGAGGACTGTAATAGTCATGAACCCTTCTTCCTTGTTTCATTATGAGTATGATTGTATATGTACACAAAATGAATTTCTTGTTTTCTTCCCCAACCTTTTCCCCTATCATATGAAATTTCATATTAATTCCAAGTCATAATATTTAAGGATGTCAAGTTTAAGAGTGAATATTACCCAAGGACTTGCACCCTGTTCTGTGGGGAATTAATGCATTTCCAGTTGTACGCAGGGGAGTTGAACACTGTTAGGCAGAAATATAATGTATACTTGTCTGTTATTGTTTTTACTTACAGACTAAGTATGGTTTAGGGTAATGTGTATGATTGCCGAGTTGACAAGGGGTGGACTGTGATGGTTAGGCTAATGTGTCAACTCTGCCAGGTAATTGTGTCTAGGTGTTTGTTTCAGCAAGCACTGAGCTAATTGTAATACAAGAGCATTTATGGACTTCAATCACCAATGAGTTTACTGCATTGATGGCTGATTACATCTGCATCAATCAGGGAGATTACATCATCAATAGATGATGCTTTTATTCAATCAGTTGAATGCCTTAAAAGAGGAAGTGATTTCAACATTCAGAGAGAATTTCCCAGCTCATCATTGGACACACAACTTCTCCCAGAAACTCATCAAGGACCTTTCATTGGACTTTCATCAGAGCCCCTGGTTTGCAGTCTGCCTGCAGAACCTGGACTTGTGCATCCCCATGGTCAAGTGAGAGACTCTTTTAAAATCTCATATTATTGACAGATATATCCTGTTGATTCTGTTTTCTGAGAGAACCCTGATTTAACATGTACTGCCAGATATTCTTGCTTTATTTAATATCACAGAATGCTACTAAAAGTTTGATAAACATAAAATCCTGTTCAGAAAATATTTTTCAAAAAATTACAAAAAGAATGAGTCATGCATTGTGTTTTAAAATTTTCTTGAAGTTAAATTTCCAAATATAAAATTAAAGTAATAGAATGACAGCCAATCAATATTAATTAATAGTAGCTAATATAAGCAATATTCACTAATAGTAATTAATGTAACATATAAATCAGTAATAGTAATAGTACTTTCAGGCAAAACTGGGAAATTTATTTAGTAGTTAGAAGGGAAGAAAGGTCAATTCATGGACTTCATTTTTTGAAAGTTTATCTTTACAGGAGATGCTCATCATAAAATCATTTATAAAAAGCCACTTGCTTCCTCAAACCCATTTTACATCCTGTAGTACTGTATCATATTCTGCTTTTGGTTCATTTTGAACTTCAGTACTTTCCTCTTCAATATTAAGCAAGTGTTAAAGCCTTAATGGTGATGTGGAGATATTTAATGTCCCAATATTACCTACCAGAGAGCCTCCTAGGTATGACTTTTGTGCACACAAAATTTCAAGGTAAATTATGTGGGGGAGCTACACAGCCTTATCCCAGGCCTTGGAAAGTTCACATAAATTTAAATTATTTTTGTATGTTTCTTTAATTGCAAAAGAACACACTTCAGCACATATTCTGATTTGTGTAGTACATTTTTGAGTAGTATATTCTTTAGGCTTGGAGAAATAAAAGCCTATATGTGCATAGTAACACTTAGACAATGAAGCTGATTAGGTTTGTATTTTCACTTTTCTCATTAACTCATTCCTATTTATAATTTAAAAATAGCTCCATTTATTGAGTGGTTACTGTAAGCCAAGGCTGGACTTAGTTATTTCCATTAATTACCTATTTCATCCTCAAAACAAGGGCATTCATGTTACCAATATGTTACCAATGAGGAAGCAGAGACACAATAGAGACCAGAGTTGGGATTTTAGAACATATCTGCCTAATCACACAGTTCAAGCTCTTAACTGTTGCCTCTTTTAAAATAAGTTACTGTTTTAGTGAAAGTGCTTTTGGACATTGAGGACAGAGAGCATATGCCAGCCTTACTGAAGTCATGAAGGTTTCTGAACTCCTATTCCCTCATCTCTAAAACTGCAAGAGTAGATGTTGCAAATTGACAGCTACATCATGTGTTTTTTTTTTTTCCATCTCATCAACATTGGTTTGAATTTAAAATTGTTTGAATTAGCTGTCAAATTTTTAATATAGTATATTAAAAAACAATTTAGGGAAGAAAAGAAAAAATAATTTTGGCACTTTTGTAAAAAGAGAACATCTGGCAAAATAGGCACAAATCCCTCAGTGCAACCACTTGATGGGATAATAGCCTCCCCATTTAAATGATCAATGTGCTCTTGATTATCTAATTCCTACAACTTTGAATTACATTGCACCTAATGGAGTCACTCATTTACATCACCTCCCCTGGCTTTGTGGTCTCATGAGTTTCCTGCCCTGAGAGGAAATACTAAAACAGCCTTAGGCAGAACTGATGGGTGAGACTTCAGATTTCCCATATCATGTTTAAACCAAAATGATCCATGTAAAATTTTCTTTGAATAGACTATTGTTCATCTAAAATTAATTTACAAACTTCTGAACAAAATGTGTCTTCCATCTCTAAAACACGTCTTTTCAATTCAATTGTACATAAATTTTTTATTTTGTTTTATTATTACATATCTTAGATAATGCAGAATTTCTGAAATAGAAATTTGAAATCAGTGTCAATAAAAATAAAAAATAAGACAAAATGATTAAAATTAAGGAAAAAGACCAATACACTGAAGGCAAAATGATTTTAAATGCAACATTTGAGAAATCAGTGAGTTGGCATATTATATATGGCTGCCATCTTCTTCTGTGAAGAAAATTTTTATGGATCTCAGCCTTTTCAGTCCAGTCACATATTGTCTGTGGCTTCATAAGCACAACAATGGCAGAAAAATGGGACTCACTCTCTGTTAAATCAAATTCTCAGGCATTTGATGGAATGTAAGAAGCTTGAAGTTTTCACTGAGAATGGTATAAATCTTGAAAGTATTTTAAAGATATGGCTGGTTGATCAATTCACAAACAGCTTGCTTTGTTCGGTTCTTATTGTAATCACTACATTATTTTTGGTGACTTCAAAAATACACAGTAATGTATAAAAATTATAATAATCTTCCTAAATTGTTTGGAAATTATATACAAAATGTAAACATAAATAAAATATGAAGATGTAAATATGTTAGGAGTTATGTATAGCAGGGGAAACAGAGAGATTGAGAGGTGACTACAAAGAGGTAGGTGTTTTGTTTGCTTGTAAGTTTGTTTTGATTAATGAAAAAGCTCTAATGTTGAATGAAGTGATGAATGCAAAATCTGTGAATATAACAAATGCTCCTGATTTTATACTTTAGATGGCCAGCATGTTTTATTAATACATTTAAATACAATTGTTTATAATATAATATAGACTGAGAAATTGATGTTAATTTTTTGAATGAGTAATGCAATGTATTTAGAAGATGAAGCTAAAGGTATACACTAAATCTTTAGGGCTTTCATTCTGCTTTCATTAAATTCTTCTTTCATAATTAGGCCTTAAGAGAAATATCATCATCTGACCACACTCATTGGAAATATATTCTATTTCATTCTATATTAATTGTTGAGAAATGTGTGTGACTGTGTGTGTGT
>JAQZBX010085501.1:0-13121 GCA_029593785.1 Cabassous unicinctus
ACCTCTCTCAGCGTCTGCCACTTTTTTAGTGTGTCTGCTACTTTTAGTGCTCCATTTATAAAGGACTCCAGTAAGAGGATTAAGACCCACCCTGGGTCACACAATCTAACCAAAGGCCCTTACAAGAAGTGATTTAGTCAAGAGTTCCCACCTACATGCACAGGCATGGACAATCTCTAGGTGCATGAGCTTTTCTGGGATCTACAAAAAACTTCAAAGTGTCACATATCTAAAAAGTTCCACTTTTCCATGCATATTCAGCTTTTACATGTAGAACAATTTTAGTTCATTAGTGAACATAATGAAAACTATATTAATAAAAGTACAAATAAAAACCTTTAGTATGCCACAATCCCATATGTTTATTAAGCGTGAAACATTTCAGTTGCAGAGCCGGGATCTTGAGCACTCTTTTGGAAGGAATGCAATCCCATCACAGCTGTCTGGAATGCTTCCTAAGATGAGAGACCCCCTGGCCTTGTTGTTTCGTTTGGATTAAACTGATATTATGACTCAAACTTTATGACTAAATAACACTTAGAAATCAACTAATATTTAATTGCAAATTCTGTTTTGAATATATGCATGAATGTTTGCAGAAATGAAATGGAAATAACTATGTACATGACATGAAGATTTATCACTCATAATTTATGTATTGTTCATATTTTCAGAAAAAAATCCTTACTATATATTGATACACATTATCTACAACAGTCAATTTGAAAAGCCCTTCTAGAAATTCTAGCATAGTTCATGATGCTGTTTTCTTCAAGATATGTAGAATATGAATTTTAATTGAATTTCCAAAATGTTTTACTACTATTTCATGTTAAACTTCAGTAAGAAAAATCAAATTATTTCATTCTTGTTAAAACTTCAGCATTTACTTCAGCCATGTTGACAAGCAGATTAGCAGACAATCCTAAGAAATCAGGCATTGCCTTAACAATGTCTAGCTGTCCTTGCCGTCAAATGAATTCCTGTTCAAATACAAGTTTGATTAGTTCTGTAACCTATGCATTGTCCCTTTTGTAGACTGTTTTCTAGAAAGGTGAGGAGCAAGACATGTATCCTCTTCCTGTTCTCCATTCTTCTTTCACACTCCTTTCAGAAAATGATTTTGGTAAAGAAAAAATAAGGAAAATGTGACAGGACTTCTTGTATTCTTGGGGTAGAAGTATTACAGTACCACAAGATACTCCAATTATTGGTATGTCACAGCTCAGGAGAATGGCAGTATCTCTTTAGGACAAGGATCATTCAATACAGTATCCACTGATAAAATCCATTGTACATACCCTGAAATAGTATATTTTATTTTCCCAATTCCCCATTTTTGTTAGAAACTTTTAAGCCGGACCCATTATATCTGTGTGGCAGTTTGGTATTATTTATGAATCCTCCAAAAAGAGAAAGGTTTTGCTTGTAAAGTGGTCTGTTCCTCTGGGCATGGTACCCTTTGAATGCATTAGATTCAGCTGACATGTCTTGATTAAATTACATGTTAAGATTAGGGCTTTGATTCTACCATGGCAGTAGGGCGTGATCATGGTTGAGTTCCAGCCCCCTTGGTGGGCCAGTATAAATGGACACTTACTCAAGAAGACACATGGAAGAAGAGAGGAAGAGAGAGAGCTCCACAGACACAGAAGAGGAGAGAACTTGGTGATTTTCAGTCCTGCCATGTGACAGAAAGCAGAAGGCTCAAACAGCTAAAGCCCTAGGAAACGAGATGAGCCCTGTGCCAACCTGTAGCTGAGAGAGAGGAAGGTTGAATCCTCACAGAGATTGGCAGCCATCTTTAGAGGAGAGACCAGGCAGAGATCGCCGCCATCTTGCTTCAACACGTGGCAAAAGACTTTGGTGAGAAAGCAACTTTGGATGTGTACTCTTTAGGGCCTGGTAACTGTAGCTTCTGCCCCAAATAAATACCCTTTATAAAAGCCAACAGATTTCTGGTACTTTGCATCAGCACCCCTTCAGCTGACTAATACAATATGTAAGAGTAAAGTTCTACCATAATAAATGACATGCTCTTAAAATCAGGTTGATCTCTGCAGTTTCCTTAATCGAGGGAAAATGGGGACTCCCTAGTTCCAGAAACTTGTGTGGAAGACCTAGCAGCTGGAAATATGAGGATGCCTTCAGAGCATATGTGTCTTACCAAAAGGCATTTCCCTACCAGGAAATGAAGAGAGAGACTACACCTGGTGAAAGCTTAGGAGAATGTTTGCCTAGACTCCTTGCCGGATGGGGCAGGCATGAGTGAGTTTTTCCATCTGGTATTTGAGTTAAAATTTTGGAACTTGGTAGTCATGAGACTTAAGGAAAACTACTTAACATTTATTAATGTGAACTTCTTCAATTATTGAACTGAAATTTCAAAAGAAGGATCATTATACTTTAAAGGTTGTGAGATTTAAATAAGAAATAAATATAAAGACGCTAGCACATAAGAATGCACTGATGCTCATTTCCTCGGCGCCCTATCATGCACTAGGCACAGGAGCTGTATGATGTGATGGTTAGAGAGCAGGCTGTGGAGTCTATGGAGCAAAACAGACCAACTGGGACAGAAGAAATAACAGCAACAAAACAAGCACCGGACCCCAATCTAGGCTCTAAGAGCAGTTTTGCCACCTTGGTCATTTGGTCTCTCTGAGGCTCGGCTTCTTCATCTGTAACATAGGGATGGTAGTTGTCAATGCTCTCCAGCTAAAGGCCACCAGTATCACACCTTTGTTGAGCAAAGTTGGTTTATTGACGTGTTGCGTGGTGGGAGAACACACACCATTGGGAACTGCGGGGCGTGTCGGAAGAGAACTGATTACAAGATGTGGGTTTGTGCAAAGTGCTCTGGGGTGGGCTCAAAGAAGGAAAGCTTTGCTCTGGATTGATGCTTTCAAGAAGCAGGGGTAATTGTGTGCCTGATATCTTAGTAACTCTCTTCTGAAAGACGGAAGGCGTGCAGGAGGCTGCGCTAATTGGTCAAGCAGCAGCAGCCACTCCTTTATTTTTTAATGTATTGAAGTATATCACTCATGCATAAAATACGTCAAATGTAAGATATGGACTACAGTTAGCAGCCACTCCTTTGAACCAGGAAGGGGCTGGTTGATTACTTTTGTGGTTTGGAAATGTTTCTTGCTCTTGTCTGTACTCAGACATGATTACAGAGTTGTCTCGTTTTTCTCTTGAGCCGTCCTGGTCACAGATTGCCCTGCTCTTTGAAATCGTTTATGTTCACCAGGAGAACATCTTGGGCTGGTTAATAATTACAGGCTAGCTCCCATATGTCAGGAGTTATTAATACTTTTCTCTTTCTCAATAGTAATTGCTCTAGTATTTTTAAATTAAGATTAAGATAATCTACTTTATCAGCCTAAGATGGTGCCTGACATCAAAATGTTTTCTATTGTTATTTTCTTCAGGTACCCTAGGTTTTTACCAAGACAGTCCTATTTTGAGGTTTTCTGTCTCCTTATCTTCAGCCTTGATCTTTCGTTAGGAAAATAGGGATGCATTTCCTGCATCCTAAATGAAGCGCTCAAGTAGGACAAGGCCATCAACTGTCATTATTTCTCTGCTTCTAGACCAGTTTAAATAAGGCTGAGAAGATGATATTGTCAGGAGTCTTATAGTGCTCTGAAATCCTGCATTTGAATACGGTTTGTTTAAGTAATATGGATAATGGGTAGGCTCTGAATGTACTGTTGGGAAGACAGGCTGGGTGGAGGCTGAGAGCCTGCGCTCGGCCTGGAGGTACCTGCCTGGGTTTGCATCTGGCTCAGCCTCTTACTGACTATATGACTTGGAAACGGTTTTTAACATTTCTGTACCTCAGTACCCTCAGATCTAAGTTGAGGCTAATAAAACCCAAACCTGCCTCATGGAGTCAGCACAAGGATCAAAGGAAATACAGCAAACCGAGTGCTGAAGGGAAGTGCCTGGGACTCAAGTGTTGGCTGTGAATGTGGCGGCCAATAGCTAAGATATTATGTTGCCATTTTGTCTGATGATGACAACACTTTACCTTTAATCTATAATTTGTTAAAAATTATAGATTTGTTAAAAAACAACAAATATGCTTTGAATATTTTTCTATGAAAGAAACTGTGTCAGATGAAACCAGGAACAGTCCCTGTCTTCAAGGAGCTTGGTAGCTAGCTGAGAAATGCTCAAAAAGATAAATACCCAAATAAGCCTGTACAAAGGAAATACAAATGACTCTGCCGTGTCAGTCAGAATCAAGATGCTTTTGAGGAAGGAGAGTAAACTTCTCGTTGGGGTAGACGGCAAAATCAGCAGTATAGACGGTCGTGAGCTGAGTCCTGGAAGGCTTGTTGAGTTCGACCACGCAGAGGGCTGAAGGATGGGACTTCAGGAGCACAGCGATGACAGTGACGGCCGCAGAGGGGAAGGAGAGCCCTGTGCTGAGCACTGAGGTTCATCATCTCACTCAGTCTTCCCCATGATTGAAGAAGAGGCAGAATCCAGAATCCGCATCCCCACTTACTGAGGAAGCCAGCCTCAGTTTAAGTAGCATGCCTAAGGTTCTCAGCCAGCAGGGGCTGGGCTGCAACCTCACGCAGGTCCAAGGGACTCCAGGTGCCAAGCGCCTAAGCTCTACCTGCTGTTTCCCTTAAACAAACTTCGAGTACATTCTATCATTTAGGGACACAATAACTAACCCAAGTCTCATGTCTCTGGTCAGATCATAAAAGATATTTCATGGAAGGCCAAGGAATTCCTCTTTCACCTTGTGTAGGTTAGGGAATCCATTGCTATTTGGAGCAGCAAAGTGACAGGTTTTTTAAAAAGGTATTTTAATCAATGACCTTCTCTTATTTGCTTGTGTATTCTTAAAACACTCCACTCTCACATCCCCTCTTATTTTACAATAACCAGAAAGAATTGTTTCTTATTTTTAAAAAAAGGGGATTCACATTGTGATGGAAAGATTGTATTAAAATAAATGTTTTATTTGCACTTGTGGGCAAAGCCTGTCATGAGCTAGAGTCCATATGATGTATGTACACTTCACACATAAGCCCGGAGAGCAAGGTTTTCCTCAGGTTTGACACCTCTAATGCAGAGAGCCTGCCCACATACCAGGCCACTGAGAAAATCGCTTTCAATCGTTGGAGCCTATCAAAGAGCAGCACATCAATAATTATGCTCTTGTTAATCATTCACAAAGCAACAAAAGGGGCCAAAATTGCCTAATTTTTGAAAAAACAAGATGAAGTTTATTCCAACCAATAAACCCATTTTTGTCTAAGCATCTAGCTCCTTCTTTTCCGTTTGCTTCTCATTGAAATGTCCATAATGTATTCATCTCAGGATATACTTATACATCTGCAGAATCTTTACTTTAGCTTATCTCTCTGTCATTTTATAAATTTTATTATTTATTTATTTTAAAGAAACTTTAGATTACATAAATGTTACATAAAAAATATAGGGATTCCCATATGCTCTACTCCCTCCCCCTCCCACACTTTCCCACATTAACAACATCCTTCATTAGTGTGGTACATTTGTTACAATTGGTGAACACATATTGAAGAATTGCCACTAACCCTGGATTACAGTTTACATTATAGTTTACACTCTGTAAACTATAATGCAATTTTGTAAGTTATGACAAAATATATAATGGCCTGTATCCATCATTGCAACACCATACAGGACAATTCCAATGTCCTGAAAATGCCCCCATATTGCATCTGTTTTTTGCTCTCCCTACCCTCAGAGCTTCTGGTGGCCACTGCCTTTATATCAATGATACAAGTTCTTTCATTGCTAGAATAACAATACGTCTATAGGAGAATAATTGTAAGTCTACTTTAGTCCATTGTTCATTCCCCAGTCCTGAGGATATTGGGATGGTGATGTCCACTCTGCCTTTAATTAAGAGGGGGCTTAGATCCCATGGGACAGATGGATGGGACTATCTTGCTTGCAGTTGCAGACTCTCTCTGTTCCTTGGGATGGGCATTGTCCATCATCACCTTGTTAGTTGTCCTGGGTGAGTCCAGTGAATTGGAGAGTAGGTGTTGTAACTCTGCTGAGATTCAGGGCCCAACTGGTACATGGACAGCCCAAAGATTTAAGTCTCTTGGATGTATACCTATCAAGTATAGTACTAACTATAGGTTCAAATAGAAGGGACAGAAGAGCCATGTGTAGGGGAACCACAAATGAATCCAACTCTGGGGAGCATAAATTCCAAGGTTAGGCCCAGTGGCAGGGTGCCAAACTCCTGAACTATCTGTAGTGTTTGGATATTTCTAGAGCCCTCAGAAGCCCCACTATTTGAGGCACTATTTACTGTGGCAGTCAATGAAATCCTGCTGAGATGTGCATAAGTGTAACCTCTGAAATGACCTTCCAACTCATTTTGAAATCTCTTAGCCATAAAAACTCATTTGCATTTATCATTTCCCCCTTATGGTCAAGGTATTTTTCCAGATGCATTCCTAGTTGGTGTTTGGTAATAATCCCTCTGTGCCAGGGAGGCTCATCCCTGGGAGTCATGTCTCACACTGGGGGAAAGGTAGTGTGTTTATATGCTGAATTTGGCTTAGAGAGAGGCCACATTTAAGCAACAAGGAGGCTCCCAGGAGGTAACTCTTAGGCAACATAAAATACTAGGCTAAGTTACAATCTCAAAGAAAATTTTCATAAATACAATCATTAATATCTAGGGCCTGGTGCAATGATCTGTCCTCCTTCACTAGGCACCACCCCTGTACTCGGGGGATTCTTGCTGACCCATTAGAGAATGTAACAGAGCTCCCCAGGAAGGGAATTTGATATTCTTTCGGTTATTATGTGGGTCTCCACCCACTGTGACAATGCCCCACGAATACAAGAACATTCATATGCCTTAGAGGCATGCCCAGGTGCACCCCCTTCCAAGCATCCCCCATCACTGACACCCTGCACCAATGATCCTCTCCTGCCACAGTTGTGACCCTTCTGTGATCGAAAACCTCTTCAAAGATGAAGCCAAAAAATACCAAATAAAAATCATAAGAAAATGAAATAATAACGATAGTTTTAAAAATAACATAAAATACACAAAAATTTAAAAAATGTTTTTAAATAATAAAAAATATAAAAATGTTTTTAGACCTTGTGTCTTTCATTGCTGTAAGATCTGTTGTCTTGTATGTACAGTGACATTTTCTTCCATATATTCCCCCAGTGTCTTTTTTTTTTTCATTTTATCTGCAAAGAAGCTTTACGTTACAGAAAAGTCATGCAGTGAATATAGGGGATTCCCATATACCCAACGCCCTTCCCCTTTCCCCCTCTCCCCTATTACTAACATTTTACATGCAGATGGTACATTTGTTACAATTGATGTACAAATATTGAAGCATTGCTATTAACCATGGTCAATGATTTACATTATGATTTACATTTTGGACCATAAACTTTTATTAATTACCTTTTAAATTAAGTAAACCAATGAACAGGGGTAAAGATAAAACTCTGGGGAGAAATATGGATGTAGGAAAAGTTGTTATTAGGTAGAAAATAAATTACAAACCTAAAGAACTTTTGTCCAGTGGTCAATAAAAACCACGTAAACGATGCCTCGTCAATCATTCATGAATTTAAATCTTCTCCATTCACACTTACAGCTCTTTGGATTATGTTGCGCTCACCTCTGATAGGCTTCTCAATATTTCAATTATCTTTTAGAATGTCATAGAAGTGAAACTCTTAAGAGATAGCATATTCTCAACCTGCATTTCTGAGCTATTCAGGACTGATTCTGATGGTGCAAAGTTGAATTCCTTCAAAGGGCATTCTAGAAGAATAGACACAGACAAGGAGAGAACTACATCTGCATTCTACACATTACATGTGTGATTTGGAGTGTGACTTATTTTTATTACTGTTGTTATCATCATCAGTGTCTAATTTTAAATTAACTTGTTGTTTCCCTTCTTTCTATGTGAGTCAATGAATATATATTTTCAAAATGCTTTGTACAGTGTCTAGCATAATAATAAGCAATTAATAAATGTTAACTTATTTTTTAAGGGGCTCAAACATCAGATACGTTGTTAGGCTAGAAGACTTTTAAGGTCCTTTCCAAACCTAGGATTATACAGTATTCTGATTTAGAAAATTATTTCTCTGTACCTCTCATTTTGCATGTAAGATATACAGCCCTCTTTTGTTATTTATCTTTTCAGGTGTTTATCTTATCTTCACCTAGATAGTAAGCTCCTTGAAGGTAGGGACTGTGTCTTATGTTACTGTTATTTTTTCCCAGTACACTCTGGAGTGTGATCTCCTTTACAGAGCAGATTTTTAAAGTATGGCTTCTGTTGATGATGTTGATAAATGGCCTAGAAATACTTCTTTCCCAACTTGTCAGTACTAATTAATTCAGATTATATGGATGTTTCTGTTATTCTTAGGGAGTCAGGTAGGTGCTTTGGATATGCAGAAAGAGTTCATGCAGTGTCCTAAAGATTACTTTTATTCCCAAGAAATAGTTTAGGCACCAGAAACATCTGGCTCATTAAATGGTTACTTACACATTTTCTACATGAGTTTACTTAAAGATTCATAGAGTGACAGCTTTGCACCAAATTATACTTTAGTGGCTTCCAGCGTTTTAACATCAGGTAAAGTCGAACTCTAATTTTTTGATAGCTTTAAAACACTAAGGGTGGGTTCTGTGCTGATATGAGAGAAGAAACCGAGCAAGTGCAGGTGCAGGTGGACCCAAACTGATGTGCAAACATTGCCAGGACAGATTCACCTCTGAAACATGGAAATGATGGTCCTCCAGAGCGAGAGCTGAGGAGGAAATCTGCTCTTGAGAGATCTTCCTGAGCCTGTATTTTCAACGGGAGAGTGGAAAATCTCCTCAGACTTCCTGTGTCCCCGCGGAGAAATCTCTCGTCCTTCCCTCGCGCCCCCCACTGTTTCAAGCAGCAGCAGGAAGGAGAGCTGGCACCTTGTCTGTCAGAGAATCACATCCTGCATGAAACCCCTGGCTGCAGTGCTTGCTGCAGGGAATTCTACCGTGTGAAATCCAGACGTGTGCTAGCGCGGCTGCACTCTGTGATTAGGAGCGAGTTTTCCAGCTGGCTCCTGAGACTTGTGGTTCCACCTACAAACCTCCCATCCCATCCCACCCCATGAGAGGGAAGGGAAGCTGTACCGTTCTGAAGATTCCACCCTAAACACAGAGGGCTCCTTCAATTGCAGCCAAATGGATACCCACGCTCAGTGCTCGGTGCAGCCACAGCTAAGGAGATGGTTAGAGCGGGGTCACTGACCCTGGCTTCACATGCCCATCCTTGCAAGCCCCCGTGTTCTATGCTCCTGGCTGAGTTTGTCCTCCGGGGCCGTCTCCCTTTCAGCGCTGAATCCCTTCCCAGCCTGCCCTTTCAGCTACTCTAATTTTCCTGCATTTAACCTTTAAAAAATTGACAATATTTCTCCTCTTTACAATTTTATGACTTTTGAGTCTATAGAAGGAAGGAAATAAAATGCCATTTCCTTTTTCCAAATTAAAAATAAAAGAAATCCGAAAAGAGAACAGAAGTGAATTGTTGGACTGTCGAGATCTTCCACGGGAAGGCACTGGATGATGAAATCAAAACAGATCATCGAGTATAGGTCAACTCGTATTTGCATTCAAGCATTTCTTTAATATAACACATGAGGATTTTCTGCAAACACCAAATGCCTCTTATTTGAAATCATCTTTTAAAATATACTATTTATATTTAGCCATGGTTTAATGAATATTGATTTACAGAAGAAATGTTAGGAAATACAAGATTAGCTAAGAGTTATGATTTTGAGATCATTATTATTATTCATTTTGTTTATAAATACTGTAAAATATTTTCACACAATTTATTGATCTATAACTACTGGGTTTAAGCACAAAACCATACACTCCATCTCAAGTAATACGAACGCAGGAAACAGAGTAGTTATCTTTGGACCTGTGGTCAGACAGAGCCCAGCAGTGGGCTAACAGCAGAGATGAAGGCTTTACCTAGTCAGTGTTTGCAAGAGGCCTTGCTAGAGACTCTGGTTAACTGTTTCTCTCAAATAGAAACCATCGCAAATGACAGGTAAATGCTTCTGCGGTGGCTTGGAGCTGTGCACCCAAGGAAAACATGTTCTTAATCCTACTCCATTCCTGTAGGTGTGAGCCCATTGTAAATAGGATCTTCTGACGAGGTGACTTCAGTTCAAATGTGGCACCACTGTAATCGCGATTGCTGAAGCCCTTCTATGCAAAGTGGAAGCAGACAGACAGACAGACAGAAGCCTGGAGGGGCCACCATGTGTCGCCGCGTGTCAGAAAAGCCAAGGACCAAGGATCACTGGCAGCCGGCCCCAGAATGCCACAGTTTTCTGGAGAAAGCCTTGCTGACGCCTCAATTTTGGACTTCCAGCCTCAAAAGCATGAACCAATAACTTCCCGTTGTTTAAGCCAACCCATTGCATGGTGTTTATTTTTGCAGCTAGGAAACTAAAACAACTTCCCTTCTCATTTTTTTTAACATCTACAAATACTGTTATGAAGGCAGATAAGCATAAGTGAGGGTTAAGCTAATGTGTCACCTCGGCCAGGTAATGGTGCCCAGTTGTTTGGTCAAGCAATCACTGGGTTGACTGTAATTGTAATTCAAAGGCATTTCATGGAATTTAATCATCAGTGAGTTGATTACATAGATGACTGGAGATTGCTGTCAGCAATGAGTGACGTCTTACCCAATCAGTTGAAGGCCTTAAAAGGGAAGTGATTTCAGCATTCAGAGAAAGAATTTCCATCTCTACTTCAGACAGCCAGCGTCTCCTGGGAACTCATCAAGGACCTTCATCAGAGCCCCTGGTCTGCAGCCTGCCCTGCAGAATTTGGACTTGTGTGTCCCCACAGTCACATGAGAGAATTTTATAAAATCTCATACTATTTACAGATATCTCTTGTCCATTCTGATTTCCTAGAGAACCCCGACTAATATGGCATATAACATGCATAGCTATCAACATTCTAAGTGTTAAAAATTAGCAACACTTATGAGCATATTATAAAGAGCAAGGTATTAATAAACTGAGGCCTATCTATGGAAGAAAGTAAATTTTCAGCTGTAGCTGCTACAGCATTTCTGTCTCACAGTCATGATTAACCTACATGGTTCTCTTTTGTTTTTGTCCTTTTTTTTCTTTTTGGTTTTGTACTCTTTTGAGTCTGGAAGGCTTAGTGTGATTTGAGAAAAGAGGGGCTTTCCTGAAATGTATGTTCTTTGTACATGTATTTGGCTATAATTTTTGAGGGCAATAACATTTTCCATAAAACACAGTGAAAGCAAGACTGCTTCTTTGTAGTAACTTACTGATGATCCGTCCTAACTTGAATCTTGGTAATACAGTCTCTCTGAACAGGTATAAAGAAGTTTCTACAGGAACTATGCTCACCAAGTTTTGCAATTATCTGTGCACATATGCCATTGAATTTTTTTTTGCCATGCTGAAAATGTATAAAATTAAAGATTAGTGTTGGACGGGTGTCTTAGTTTGCCAGGGCTGCAGTAACAAAATACCACAGACCAGCACAGTTTCGGAGGCTTCAGGTCCAAAATCCAGGTGTCGGCAGGGTCGTGCTTTCCCTGAGTCTGCAGAGCTGTGGTGGAGGCTTGCCCACGTTCATACCTCCATCTCTGTCACCATCACAGGGCCACCTCTCACCTAGTCTGCTCCTTCTGTCTCCTACTGTGTCCAAATTTCCTCTGCTTATAAGTCTTCTGGATTAAGGCCCACCCTGATTCAGTTTGGCATCAAGTAATAACATCTTCAAAGTTCCTATTTAAAAGTGAATTTACATGAACAGGGCTGGGGTTAGGATTTGGACATGTCTTTGTTGGGGCGACATGATTCGGTCCATCACCATGAGTACTGAAGGATAAACCAGACATGAACATGCAGAGGTTGGGATACATGATTCAGCCCATGACCATGAGTACTGAAGGCTCAACCAGACATGAACATGCAGAGGTTGGGGTACATGATTCAGCCCATCACCATGAGTACTGAAGGCTAAACCAGACATGGACACCCAGAGGTTGGGGGACATGATTCAGCCCATGACCATGGGTACCAGTGGCTAAACCCAGACATGGACACATGTAGGTGTTGTTAAATCCCATCGAAGGCACAGTTCTTCAGCTAGCTGCTTTTCCATGTGTTTTACTCAGAAATGAATTTCTAGGCCTAAAGTGGTGATAACTAATCATCCATTAGGCATTGGCTTCTCCAATGTTACTCCAGCCCCCTCCCTGCCCCATTGTTGAGAAACAATAATGTGCTGGGGTAGAAAATCTTGAGACAGAGGAGTCCAAGAATCTGAAAAGAAAAAAGATTTAAGTTGCTGGTGGAAAACCAATTTGTTATGATACTTTTTTGAGGAAAGGCTTGACATTAACTCAACCTAATTCTACTCATTCTACAACCACAATTTTTTTGACTATTTTTTTTCAAATTTTTAAAGGTTTATTTTATTTATTTATCCCTCCCCACCCCCTCATTGTTTGCACTTGCTGTATCTGTTCGTCTTCTTTGTTTCTTTAGGAGGCACCAGGAATCAAACCTGAGACCTCTGATGTGGGAGGGAGACGCCTAATTGCTTAAGCCACCTCTGTTGCCTGCTTTGTTGTGTCTCTCATTATGTTTTTTCCTCTTGTGTCTGTTGTTGCATCATCTTGTCACATCAGCTCGCAGCACCTTCCCATTGCATCAGCTCACCATCCTGCTCATCCTCTTTAAGAGGCACTGGGAACCTCTGCTCCCTGCTTTGTTGTGTCGTTCATTATGTTTTTCTTCATGTGTCTCTTGTTGCATCAACTTGTTTTAACAGCTTGCCATGCCTGCCCGTCATGCCAGCTCACTGTCTTCTTTAGGAGGCACTGGAACCAAACCAGGAGGCGGGAACCCAATTGTTTAAGCCACATTCGCTTCCCAATTTTTTAAAATCAATTTCATTTAAACATATTCATAAACCACACAGTTAAAGTGTGCAATCAATGGCATTTGGTATAATCACAGAGTTGTGCATTCATCATGTC
>JAQZBX010085502.1:0-13118 GCA_029593785.1 Cabassous unicinctus
ATTCCAAATCATTTTAACACAAATCTGTAAAGAGAAATTCAATAGTAGGAAGTAGAAAGGTAAAGGTTAAGAGTGAGAGGAGCCCTGGCGCATAAACCCCTGGGGAAGGGAACTCTCACAGCATCCATCTTGGCCTTGCTTGCCACTGCCTTCTCACCCCATCTCAGACCAGGTAGCCAGGTGTGGTCAACAGGAATGTGGGTTTGCAAAGGTATTGACCCATGGAGAGGGCAAGCACCTGACTGAGTTATTGCCCTGCTGCTGTTGCCAAGGGGAGAGGGCAGTTGAAGGCAATGGCCTGAGGGCAAAGCTGCCTTGCTGCTAAAAGGGCTAAAAAAAGGAGCTTTGCAGTATGAGGAACTTGGCTGGGGACCTCTGACTTGACAGGGCCCTACTTTGAGCCCCTGCCCTGTGGCCTAGCCTTCCTGGCCAGGGTCAGGTCTCACAAGCCTGGACACATGGCATGGACCAGAGAGTTCCCGCTACCTGGCCTCTTCCCTCCTGGGATTACATCCCATGGGGGCTTGTTAAAATGGATAAGCAAAAGAAGGTGTTAAGCAGGCTGTAGGCCATAGTTTCACTCACCAATAACCTTCTGGCTGGCACTCACCAAATATGTTACCGGATTTTGTCTAGATTCTTGACTTAAGCTGCAAAAATGAATTTCAAGAGCACTTTGGGTTAGTTAGGCCAGTAATTATTAAGATAGGGAGGGAAGAGAAATGGGAGAAAATAAAAGATCATACATCCCCAGTAGAGAGTAAGGGGCTGAAGAGTGATAAAGAGGGCTGGTTTATAGACTTCAATTTCCCATTATAGATTGTAAATGTCCAGGTTTTACTTACATGTTGTTTTGTGCAGGGGGACATGGTGAGAGCAGGGCACAGAAGCCAAGAGGAGCTTGAGAGTGTTAGACCTTTGCACTTGCTTTTTAAACCATTAATTATTCCACCCTTTTGCTAATGGCATGGGAGGAGTTCCAGCTGTTTGCTCTTTTGATTGATGACCCTACCCATCAATCACCCAGGAGGACCCAATTAAAAGGCCCCTGGAGAATATCTGGGCCTTCTCCAGGCTTCTAGAGAAAACCTCATTCCGAATGGCAGAAATCTCATGAGGGTCTTCCAGCAGCCATCTTGGGGGTATCGATGTCCACGTGGACTTCTTGCCAGGTTCAAGATCCATCTATTGATTCCCTATTTTACTAGCTGGCTTCATTGGGATTGCATAGAATCTGTAATTCAGTTTGGTAAGAATTAACATCTTAATGATACTTAGTCTTCAAATCCATTAACATGGAATGTCCTTTGATTTATTTAACTCTTTTTGGTTTCTTTAAGCAATGTTTTTTGGTTTTCTGAATAAAGATCCTTTATGTCCTGGGTTTACTTTATTCCAAAATACTTCTTTCTTTTAGTTGCTATTTTAAATGGAATTTTTTCAGACTTTTTTCTCAGCTTGCACATCAGTAGTGTATAGAAACAGTATTGATTTTTGTATATAAATCTTGTATCTTGCCACATTGCTGAACTTTTCTATTAGTTCTAGTAACTTTGTTATGGATTTTCAGGAAAGTCTAAATATATAATTGTATCATCAGTGAATAGTGAAAGTTTTATTTCTTCCTTTCCTATTTGGGTGCCTTTTTTTCCATGTCTAGCCTAATTGCTCAAGTAGAAACTCCAGCACTATATTGAATAACAATGCTGACAGTGGGCATCTTTGTCTTGTTCTTGATCTCAGTGGGAAAGCTTTCAATCTTTCACCATTGATTACAATGCTAACTGTAGTTTTTCCATATATGTGTTTTACCATACTGAGAAAGCTTCCTTCTATTCTTATCTTTTGGAGTGTTTTTATGAAGAAAAGCTGCTGTATTTTTGTCAAATATCTTTTCTGCATCAATCAAGAGGATCATGTGATTTTTATTCTTCAATATATTAATGTGGTTTAATACACTAATTGACTTTCTTGTGTTAACCAACCCTTGCAACATAGGATCAAACCCGCTTGATGGTGGCATATAATTCTTTTAATGTGCTTTTGGATTCTGCTTACATGTATTTTGTTGAGGATCTTGCATCTATATTCATTAGAGATATTGATCTGTAATTTTCTATTTTCATAGTGTCTTTATATGGTTTTGTTATGGGAGTGGTTTTGGCTGTATAGAATGAGTTTGGTAACATTCTATCCTGTTTAATTTTTTGGAAGAGCTTGAGCAGTATTGATATTAAATTGTCTTTCTGTGAATGGTAGACTTCACCTGTGAAGTCATCTGACCATGCGCTTTTCATGTTTGGGAGGTTTTTGATGAATGTTTCACTCTTTTCACTTGCGAATGTGTTTGAGGTCTTCTCTTTCTTCTAAGGTGTAAGGTAGGATGTTCATGTGTTTCTCAGGCTGTAAATGATAGGATTCAGGGTGGGAAGTAATAGAGAATATAACACAGACATAAAGAGGTTCAGAGATGATGGGGATTTTGAGGTAGAACCTAAATATGCAATGGATCCAGAGGGCACAAACAAGGTCACTACAGTGAGGTGGGGCATGCAGGTGGAGAAAGTTTTAAACCTGAATTTAGCAGATGGAATCCTTAGAACAGTGGAGAAAATGTGAACATAGGAAATAATCATTAAAATGAAACATACAAATTCAAAGCAACAGTTAGCAATAATAAATGCATATTCTAAATTATTTTCTCCATAACAGGTAAGTATAAGTAATGATGGACTATCACAGAAGAACTGATGCACTATGTTGAACCCACAGAATCTGACAGAGAATGTACCTGCTTTATGAATAGAGCCATAGACACACCACTGAACCATGATGCTGTCACCATTTGCACACAAGAATGTCTATTCATAATGGCCTCATAGTGTAAAGGACAGCAGATGGCAGCATAGCGAACATAGGATATCACTATAAGGAGGGCAAGCTCTGTGTCAGCAAAAAAAAAAAAAAGGAAAGAAAAAGCTGTGAAGCACATCCTTGGAAGGAGATGGAATGTCTTTTGGTCAGCAAGTTCATGATGGATTTGGGAACAGTGACAGAGACATAGCAGATATCAATTAAGGACAAATACTTCAGGAAAAATACATGGGAACTTGGAGATGCTGGTCAGTGGTAGTGAGGGTGATAATGAGCAGATTCCCCATCAGTGCTGCCGGGTAAATGAAGAAGAAGAGTGTGGCATAGTCTCTGTAGCAACCAGTCATCAGGGAGTCCCTTGAGCAAGAATTTTGCTGTAAGGGTCATGTTGATAAATTTCTCAGGCATGCTGATTCTTGGCTATGGAAATGTAAGAAAAGTGAAAATTGCTTCATTCAACTACATCCTTAAAATCTTCCTCTTTCTGTTCATTCTACCAATTGTTATTTGTTATTCTTAGGAACATATTCAAGAACTTCAAAGTAGCCCCCTCCATACTCCAGAGCAAGTCACATATTGAAAACTATAAATTCTTTATTCCTGGAAAGAAAATTTTGTTAAACCATTAAGAATAGGATAGAATAATTTATCATAATCTGCACTTTATGCATAAAATGAAAAAAAAAAAAGATTACATCCCCAGTACATAAATGAGGGATTCTTCTGTCTTTGTTCTAATAGGTGAAATGTAGTAGGAATATTTATTAGAATAAAGGTGTTAGTTATTGTTAATGATATTTTGGGTGGATTTAGTTTCCAATGAACTGTTTTATTGATACATTTGGAGAAGAAATATTAAGAATTTGAGCTATTATTTCTTTTTCTACTTTAGCCTTTTACAGGAGAAGTTATTGGGGTTATCTGGGAAGGGGGCTAAAATAGATTCATTCAGAAGGCTTTTTCTGAGAGAACAATAGTGCCTATGACAAATACAGTTTCTACATATTCAAGATCATAACTGGATCACTGACATTTTAAAAGAAACTTCAAGTTAATAAGATAATATATTAAATGATTTGAATACTCAGTAGAATGCTAGATGTGTCACAACTTTCATGTATTCTGAATTAATTGTTCATAAACATCTTGAGTTGAAAAAAAAATTCCTTCAATAGGGCTTGTGACTGCCATAGGTCTAAAAAACAAAATTAAAAAAAATATTTTTTCCTTAAAGAAAATGAAATTAAGCAGGTGAAATAAAGTTATCTACTTAGACACTTTAAGAGACCTAGTCAGAACAGGGCCATAACAAAGAGAAGCTTAAAGTGGCATGACTATAAGTTTAGGGAAATACGATTACCTAAGAAAAACAAAATCTCTCTAATTTCAGAGATGCCTTCAGTAAATTGCTGTGGAACTTAAAGAAACGGAGGTTGAAAGTATAATTTTATGTGTCTTGAATTTGTTTGAGGTTACAAATTATCAGTTTACATTAGAGTTAATTAAGGATATTGGCCAAGAGTACCAAAGGGAAATTCATTTCCTTGAAAATGATATCATCCTGTATACTGAGGGTTTGAAGTCCTAATAATAGTGTCATAGATAATTTGTCTACCCATTAGGTTTCCCACTATAAGGCCTATCTCAGCAATAATAATTTGTCTGTTTTTATTATTGCCATCCTGGTGGGTTTTGAAGTGGTATCTCATTGTGTTTTTTCTTATTTTTTTTCCTTTTCTTTTTTATTGTAGAAGTTATGAGCTTAGAAAACAATCCTGCATAATGTGCAGAATTCCCATACACCACCCCACCACCAACACCTTGAATTATTGTGGAACATTTGTTACTGAGACTCTTCCCTCAATTGTCTGTTGTGAAACTTTACATTTATCAGGAAATGGAACAAATTAAATTCAAGAAGATATATCTGGAAAAATCTTATAAGATATGTGTTGGTTCTAAAACTTATTAAAAAGTTCTGTTTTTTTTAAATCAGAAGAAGAATCTGATTCCTTCAACCAACAAAAAATACCCAACATACTAGAAAATGTAGAAAGTAAAATTTCCTCTTTTGGTCTCCAAAGCAATTCTCATTTCCAGTGAAAATTATTTAAATATTTTCCCTATTTTCTTTATAAGTCATTTCCTTATGGAATTGTGACATATAAGTGCAAATAACCTATTTTGACATGACTGGGATCTTACCATATCATGTTTTACCTGCTTAATTTTGCTTAATATATTCTGCCAAAATTTTCTAATATAGTTACAGATATGCTTAATATTTGCTTTTTACATTTGAATATGAATCACATTGTTTATTTTTTTAGTTTTTTATTTTTAAAGAAGCTTTAGATTACATAAATGATACATTGAAAATATAGGAGGATTACTATATAACCCACCTGCTCACATGTTTCCCCCATAAACTTTTTTGAATAGTGTGGTATATTTTTAAAAATTGATGAGCACATATTCAAGCATTGCTACCATGGTCAATAGTTTATATTATAGTTCACACTTTCAACTCCATTTTTTATAGGCTTTGACAAAATGTATAATGATTTGTATCCATCAATGCAATGTAATTCAGAACAATTCTAATGTCCAGAAAAACCCCATGTTACAGCTATTTTTCCCTCTTCCTCCCCTCGTATACACTGGTGACCATTGCCTTTATATCAATATTACAAATTCTCCCATTGCTAGAATAATAATAAGTATAGTTTAATCCATATTGGCATCCCCCTTTATGTTTTTTCATACTTCAATATTGAGGACTTTAGGATGGTGATGCCCTCTCTATTTCTGATTGAGAGGGGACTTAGATCCCATGGAGCAAATGGATGGAACTTCCTTGCTTGCTGTTGTAAATACTCTCTGATTTTTTGGGATGCGTGTTTTCCATTTTCATCCTTTTGTTAGTTGTCCTAGGCTGGTCTGATGAACAGGAGAATAGGTGTTGCAACTCTGCTGAGATTCAGAGCTCAACCAGCATATGAATACACCAAAGTATTAAGTCTTGTGTACATATATTTAATGATTATAACATTATGGGTTCAAATAAAAGGGGCAGAAGACCCATGTACAGGGAAATTATAAATGAGAGTAACTCTTACATTGGGGAAAATATATCCCACTGACAAGGTGCCTAATTCCTGAGATTATCTGCTCTGCCTATATTGTTTAGATGAATCTAGATTGAGGTGCCCCTGATTGAGGCATTATTTATATGGCATTCAGTGAGATATTCCTAAGATGTGCATAAACATAATCTCCGGAATGACCTCCCAACTCAATTATCTATTAGCCATAAAAACTCATTTGTATTAAATAGTTCCCCTTTTGGTCAAGGTCTTTTTCCAAATGCATTGCTAGTTGGCACTTGGTAATAATCCCTCAGTGCCAGGGAGGTTCATCCCTGGGAGTCATGTCCCATGCTGGCAGGAATGTCATGTGTTTATATGCTGAGTTTGGTTTAGAGAGGTCTCAACTTTGTGCAACTAGGAGGCTTTCAGGAGGTAACTCTCTGATAATATGCAATACTAAGCTAAGTTTCAATACACAAGAACAAAGTTCCTAAGTTGTTCCTAAGTACAACCATCAATGTCAGGAGCATGGTGTATTGGCCTGTCATCTTTGCTAGGCAAGCCCATATACACTAGGGATTCTGGCTGCTTTATTAGACAATGGAGCAGGACATCTCAGGAGGGTAATTCAATATTCTTTGGGTTATTGTGTGGTTCTCTGCCCACCAAGACCACTAGAACATACTGATATTCTCTAAAGGCATGCCCCAAGTGCACCCCTCCCTACACATCATCTGATCACCAACACCCCACACCATGATCCCTCTCACAGTTGTAACCCTTCTGCAATACAAAACCTCCCCAAAAACAAAGCCAAAAAAATTAAATGAATAAAAATAATAAAAAAGTATTAATAATAAACAAATAAAATACAAAAAATAAAAACATAATTAAAAATATATAAAAATATAAAAAATTAATAAACATTTTTAAAATGTGTGCATTTCATGAACATAAGACATAATATCTTGTATATACAGTGACAATTTCCTCTGAATATTCCCTCAGTGTCTTAATTTTTTTGCTTTATTTTCAAAGAAGCTTAAGGTTACAGAAAAGTCACATAAAGAATATATGGCTTTCCCCTATACCTAACCCCCTCCTATTCTCACATTTTCCCCTTGAAAACATCATACTTAAGTATGATATATTTATTACAATTGATGAACAAATATCGCAGCATTGCTACTAACCATGGTCGATGGTTTACATTATGGATTACATTTTGCATGGTACACTTTCATAGGTTTTGGCAAAAGTTATAATGGCATGTATCTGTCAATGTCAAATCAGTCAGAACAATTCCAATGTCCTAAAAATGCCCTATGTTCCATCTATTCTATTATTCCCTCCCACTCACCTAGGGACCTATAGTAACCACTAAGTTTCAATTTTTGAAGAAAAAGGTTCATAGTTACATGTATTAATATTGAGGGCTTGACATATTGGTCTGTTATCATTTATTAGGCACTGCCTATATTCTTGAGAGTTTCTTGTACCTCTAATTGATAACAGAGCAGGACTACCTGGTATGGAAGTTTAACATTTTCTTGTTTAATGTGTGGGTCTCCATCCACTGAGATAACACACTATGACAAGCTGAACACTTTCATATTCCATAGAAGCATGTCCTTGGTGTGCCTTCTCCCACGTATCCCCCCACACCTGCCACCCTTTATCAGTAACCTTCCTCTGCATTATTTGCCCATAGAATATTCTTACCATTGTTTTTTATCCACAGACTTACAAATCCCCACAGTTCACATGTTTTTACCTCCAGACCTCTCCCCAGTTCCATGACTAGCCCAACTCAAATCCCCTACCCTACTCCCCTTCACATTCCAGCACCATCGACCTCCCTCACATCCCTGCACCATCACCTTTATCAACTTCCCAACAACCTCTTCAACCTTATCATAGATTTCACCCATATTGAGCATTGGCTCACCACCTTCTACTCTCTTTCTGTCTCCTGATAGCCTATTTTCCAGACTCTAACTCTATGAGTCTGATTAATTTTCTTAATATTTGTCCTTCAGTTACTTCATTCAACATAAAGTCATCAAGATTCATCCATGTTGTTCTATGTGTTAATACTTCATTCGTTCTTACAGATGAGTAATATTCCTTTGTATGCATATGCCAAAATTGCTTATCCATTCATCACATGATGGACATTTGGGTTGCTTCCAACTTTTAGCAATAGTGAATAATGATGCTATGAACATTTGTGTGCATATATCTGTTTGTGTTCCTGGTTTCAATTCTTCTGGGTATATCTCAGAAGTGGGATTGCTGGATCATATGGCAGTTCTATAGTTAGCTTCCTGAGGAACCACCAAACTGTCCTACCCAGTGGCTGCACCATTCTACATTCCCACCAGCAGTGGATAAATGTTCCCTTTCCAACACATCCTTTCCAAAACTTGTGATCCTCTGTTTTTGTTTTTGTTTTTTTTAATATCTACCAGTTTAAAGATATCTCATTGTAGTTTTGATTTGCATTTCCCTAATAGCTAGTGATATTGAACATCTTTTCATGTGCTTTCTAGCCATTTGTAGTTCTTTGGAAAAGTTTCAATTCAAATCTCTTGTCCATTTTTAAAAATGGGTTGTTTGTCTTTTTATTTTTGAGATGTAGGATTTCTTTATATATGATGGATATTAGGCCCTTATTGGATAAATCCTAACCAAATATTATCTCCCATTGACTATGCCAACTTTTCACATTTTTTACAAACTCCTACAAAGCACAAAATTCTTTAATTTGGAGGAAGTCCCATTTGTCTACTTTTTATTTAATTGCTTGTGCTTTGGGTATAAAATTTATGAAACTATTTCCTACTACAAGATCTCATAGATGTTTCTCTACATTATCCTCAAGGAGATTTATGTTCTTGGCTTTCATATTCATATCTTAGTTCCATGTTGAGTTAATTTTTGTATATGGCATAAAGTGGTGATCCACTCTCATTATTTTGGATATGGATATCCAGTTCTCCAGGCTCTATTCATGGAAGAGGCCATTCTGTAGAGTTAAGTGGGTCTGGTGGCCTTGTCAAATATCACTTAACTATATATGTGAGGACCTATATTGGAACTCTCAATTTGGTTCCATTTGGCAGTATGTTTATCCTTGTGCCAATACCATGCAGCTTCAACCACTGTAGCTTTGTAATATCTTTTAAAGTTAGGTAGCATGATTCCTTCAATTTCATTTTTCTTTATCAATTATTTTGGCTATCTTGAGTCCTTTGCATTTCCAAATAAATTTCATAATTAGCTTTTTCAATTCATTGAAAAATGCTATAGTAATTTTTATTGCAATTGCATTAAATTTGTAAATCAATTTTGGTCATACAGACATCTTCATGATGTTTAGTCTTCTGATACATGAACATGGAATATTCTTGATAGTTTTAGATGTTCTTTGATTTCCTTTAACAATTCTGTGTAATTTTCCATGACAAATGCTTTACATCTTCAGTTAAATTTATTTCTAGACATTTGATTCTTTTAGTTGCTGCTGTAAATGGAATTTTTTCTTGATTTCCTCATCAGATTGCTCAGTATTGGTGTACAGAATGGTATGGATTTTTGCTTGTTGATCTTATATCCTGCCACTTTATTGAACTTATTTGTCAGCTCTATAATCTTTGTTGCAGATTCTTCAGGGCTTTCTACATATAGGATCATGTCATCTGCAAATACTGAGATTTTTCTTTTTGCCTTTCCAATTTGGATGCTTTTAATTTCTTTTTCTTGCCAAAGTGCTCCAGCAAGTTCTTCTAAAACAATTCTCAATAAGAGTTATGACAGTGGGCATCCTTGTCCTGTTCCAGATCTTAGAGGGAAAGCCTTTAGACTTTTACCATTTAGTATGAAGTTACCTGTGGGTTTTTCATATATGCCCTTTATATTGTTGAGGAATTTTACTTCTAATCATATGTTTTGAAGTGGTTTTATCAAGAAAGGTAAGTGTATTTTGCCAAATGCTGTTTCTGCCTGAACAGAGATGATCATGTGATTTTTTCTGTTGATTTGTTAATGTGGTGTATTACATTGATTGATTTTCTCATGTTGAAACATCCTTGCATACCAGGGATGAAACCCACTTGAACATGGGGTATAATTCATTTGATGTGTTGTTGAATACAATTAGCAAGTATTTTGTTGAGAATTTTAGCATCTGTTTGGTCTGTAGTTTTCTTGTACTGTCTTTATTTTGCTTTGCTATTAGGGTGATGTTGGCATCATTGAATGAGTTAGATAATGTTCTTTCCATTTCTATTTTTTGGAAGAATTTAAGCAGGATTGGGGTTAGTTCTTTCTGTAATGATTGGTAGAATTCATCTGTGAAGACACCTGGTCTTGGGCTTTTCTTAGTTGGAAGGTTTTTGATGACTAATCTCCATATTTGTGATTATTCTGTTGAGTTAATCAGTTTCTTTTTTCATCAATTTAGGCTGCTTGTGAGTTTCACAAAATTTTCCCATTTCATCTTAGTTATCCATTTTGTTGGCATACAATTTTTCAAAATATCATCTCATGATACTCTTTATTTCTGTGGGATCAGTGGTGATATCCCCTCTTTCATTTTTTCAATTTTATATATTTGCATCTTCTTTCTTTTTTCCTTGTTAGTCTACCTAAGGGTTTGTCAATTTTATCATTCTTAAAGAAACAGCATTTGGTTTCATTAATTTTTTTTTTTTAGTTTTTTTTTTATTCTCAATTTCCTTTAGTTCTGCTTTAATCTTTGCTATTTCCTTCTTTCTGATGTTTTGGGATTAATTTGTTGTTCTTTTTTAGTTTCTCCAGGTGTGCAGTTTGGTCATATTTTACCTCTTTCTTCTTTTTAATATAATTATTTATCTCTATAAATTTCCTTCTCAGCACTATTTTTCCTACATCCCATAGGTTTTGATATACTATGTTATCATTTTCATTCATATCAAGGTAGCTGCTGATTTCTTTTGCAATTTCCCCCTTCACCCACTGATTAGCTAAGCATTTGGACATCCTTGATTAGTTGTTCCAAATTCTGTATATCTTCCTGTTTTTTAGTTTGTTCATTAGACTTGGCCATGTCTTCCTTTTTCTTACTGTCACATCATGGTTCCTATTCTGTTTCTCTGCCCCTTATTAATTTCCAGCTTCATTCATTTGTGGTCTGAGAAATTATTTTGTATAATTTCAATTCTTCTGAATTTGTTGACACTTGTTCTGTGTCCTAGAATATATTCTATCCTGGTGAATGATCCATATGTTCTCAAGAAAAATGTATATCCTGCTGTATTTGGGTGTAATGCTCTGCATATGTCTAATAGGTCTATATCCTCTAATGTATTATTCAAGGTCAAGATGTTCTAGCTAATGGTGATAGTGGTTTATTAATGTCCCCCAGTATAATTGTAGAGGCATCTATTTCTCCCCTTAGTTTTTCCAATGTTGATTATATGTATTTTTGGGTACCCTGGTTAGGTCCATAAATGTTAATGATTGTTCTTTTTCCTTGATAGATTATTCCTTTTATTAATAGTGTCCTTCTTTGTCTCTTAAAATAGTTTTTCATTTAAAGTCTATTTTATCTGATATTAGTAAATCTACTCCCACTGTTTTTATGTTTATTGTTTGCATGTAAAACCATTTCCAACCATTCAATTACAACCTCCTTATGTCCTTAAGTTTAAGGTGAGTTTCTTGTAGACAGCATGTATATGGTTCATATTTCCTTATTCTTTTTGCCAATCTGTGTCTTTTGGTTGGAGAGTTTAATCCATTAACATTGAATGTCAAGCATTTTTTTCTTTAGGTTTGCATATGTCATATTTTGTTTTATTTTTCTTTTTATCTTTTTAGTTATTCCAACTGGTAATATTCTTTTCTACATTCTTCTCCAACCCAATCTCTCCTGTTTTTCCTTTCATACTGCAGAACAACTTTAAAAATTTCTTGAAGGGAAATTTTACTGTTGACAAACTTTCTTAATTTCTGTTTATCTGTGAATTTTTAAACTCTACTTCATTTTTGAATGCCAGATTAGCTTGATACAGATTTCTTGGCATGCAAGATTTTTTCTTTTAACACTTTAACTATGTTATACCTCTGCCTTCTTGCCTTCATGATTTCCAATGAGAAATTAGCCCTCAAGCTTAGTAGGCATCCCTTGCATGTGATTTATCACTTTTCCCTTGCTGTTTTCATTATTCTCTTTGTCATGAGAATTTGACATTTTGATAAGTATATGTTTTGGGGTAGGCCTATTATGATTTATACTGTTTGGAGTGCACTGCAATTCCTAGACATGCACATCCATGTCCCTCAAAAAAGTTGGGAAATTTTCAGCCATTATTTCCTCCAACACTCCTTCTGCCCTCTTTCGCTTCTCTTCTCCCTTTGGGATGCCTATAATGCATATGTTTGTGTTTTTGATGTTGTCATTCATTTCCCTGATTTTCTGCTTAATTATTTCTATTTTTTGTCTACCTTTTCTATTATCAGTAAGTTTCGAGATGTTCTATCTTTAACATCATTTATTCTTTTCACTGCCTGTTCAAATCTGCTGTTATGTGCTTCCAATATATTTTTAATTTCTTGCATTGTTTAATTCATCATCATCAAATCCATTATCTTTTTTGTACGTTTACAAATTTTTCCGTTGTTTCCTAGTGTCTTTTTAATATCCTTTATCTCTTGCTTCACTTCATTAAGTTGATTCGTGATATTTGTCTGGATATTCTTGATTGTTGTTCCAAATTCTGTATATCTTCCTGTTTTTCAGTTTGTTCATTAGATTGGACCATGTCTTCCTTTTTCTTAGTATGTCTTTTAATTTTTTACTGGTGTCTGGACATTTCTTTATCTTGAGGGGCTCATTCAGATGGTTAGCTTCTCTTTTTATACCAGGGTTTTTTTTTATTTTGTTTTGTTTTCCTTAAGGATCATCTTTAACTATTGGTTCCAATTATTCTATATTCTTGGAGTTTGTCATGTTTCCCAAAGTAATATTAAGTCTATAGAAAAGGAAATAAAAGAGAAGAGAAAAGGAATAAAAAAGCAATACATACAAAATGGAAAATTAACCTTATTATAACCTGGAAGAAGAGAGAAAATAAATAAGTAATGGGTGAAAAATCATTTAAAAAAAAAAAA
>JAQZBX010085503.1:0-13108 GCA_029593785.1 Cabassous unicinctus
CATTGTGGTCTTTTAGGCAAAGATGGATCAATGGATCAATACCATAAAATGTATTGGATTTACAAAAGTAAAATCCATTGTCCTGGATCTATTATTTTGGTAAAATAATTCCTCTTTCAAATGTTCTTTGACATCACCCATTTTTGTCCTTCATGATTTACTTTTATGAAAAAAAATATTTAGATAATTTTATTTAATAGGAGAAAATATGGAATTTGAGTTCAAAATCATTTTGTTATGGAAATGGGAGTGGGTAGGAATAGTAAGAAAGAGAGAAAAAAGGAGGGAAAAGGTGAAAAAGGAAGGAAAGAAGGAAGGAAGAAGGAAGGAATGGAGGAAGAAAGGGAGGAAGGAAGGAAGGAAGGAAGGAAGGAAGGAAGGAAGGAAGGAAGGAAGAAAGGAAGGAAGGAAGGAAGAAAATAAACCAATGAAGTAATTGTTGGAATGGAAGAGAGGGTTGTATTCCAAAATGTATAAGAACTATCAAGACTTGGTAGACAGAAAATCACTTTCCTGGACACTTTGTCTTAGACCTCTGTGATATTATCACTACAAAATAATGTATTAGGGTTATTTTCTGTAATACAATATTTTGAAATATTTTTTCACATTTTTTGTGAAGACACCATTGAGAGTATGCCAATTATGATTTCAAAGTTTTGAAATACTTGTGCAAATATTTGATTAAAAATCTTGTTTAGACTATAGCAAAATATAATGAATGGTATTGGCTAGGTCACTTACCATGCTCAATTTGGTGTTCTCAATTTAAAACACGAATTATTTATTTGATAAAGATTTTAGAGATATCAAATGAGTGAGTTTATGAAAGTACATAATCAAAAGCAAATCACAGTAAACATTTTTTAAAATGAATTATATACCAGAAAATATTTTTTGAAGAATTATCATGAATTCAATAAACTTATTATGTCATTTATTTTTAATTTTATGGCAGCTTTATATTTCCATAACAGTAAACTTCACTGTTTTTGGTAATTTCATATAAATTGTAATATAATGTGACATTAAGAGGATTCTGCATTTTATACTATTTGCAGTTTTACAATTTTTTCATTTGTAATAAGGTTCATATTATCTTAGTCTGCCACAACATACCTATTTTACTTAATAAAACTTACAAATGAATGGAATAAACTCAGTTCAACGTAGTTTATTGCATACATAATGACCTTTTTATTGGCAAGTTCTGATGTCATATTAAGCAATGATGAGAAAGAAAATTTTCTAAATGTATTGCAAAAAGATACATATATTTTTTCAAATCATTGATCAAAGCAATGAGTCCAACACCTTTGCATTCTGGTATATAAATTCTCATATCATGAGACAGATAGCTAGTGATGGCAACAGTAATGGAAGGGGAACTCTCTGGTTCTGCAAAGTGAGCATCAGAGGAGAGGTAAGAAGGGTGTTCTCATAGCTACTCACTTTAAGGATGACCTTTATAACACCTTGATTTGCACTTTCTTTTAGCTTCAAAACTGTAAGCCAATAAATTCCCATTGCTTAAGCCAAATTGTTTCATGGTATTTGTGGAGCAGCTTAGGAAACTAAAACACTGGCCATTATCTGAAAAACTGTGCTGAACCCTGATATGTGATGAGTTTTAAGCCACAGCAATTTTTATATTTTAGATAATCAAGTTTTCTTTTTTTAGGTAATTTGGAACTCTGTGTGACCACTGTGTCCTTCCCTGTAATTTTAGATTGTTTCTGTGCTTTTTGGTACAATGATAACTTCCAGGCCCATTTTGAACATGTTTTTCCCTATATCTGAAATCAGTCATTTCTTCCAGAAGTTCTGGTTTCCTTTTATGGTGACTGAATTTAGACACAGTAATTTAGGCATTAGTGGAATTTATTACTACTTGGTAATAATTGATTTTAGAATTTTAAGAAGACAGAGCTACAAAATAATGAATTGCTCAAAAGAGATCATGAGGTGATTGAAACTTAAGAATATAGAGCTTTTACAAAATTTCTTTGATATTATTGATTTGATTTTATATTTTGCTGCATATCTTGATACTTAAAATGAACTTATTTCTTTGTATTCTTCTCTTATAAATGATCATTTCAAAATAGCCATGACAACATTTATTTCTAAAATTAAATGTATTGATTGCCTTTTTAATTACTTTTGAAGATTATTTTGTTTTCTTATTATATTCCTATAGCAGTTAAGGTCAAAAAACTTTTATAAATTAATATGACTCTGGTCACAATGATAATGGAAAATTGATAAGGCATACATTACTGATTTCAGAACTGAGTAAGAAGACATCACTACAGATTCTAATTACCAAAATAAAAGTAAGGACATGCTATGAACAGATTTATACTAAAACCTTTGACAATTTAGATGAAATGGACAAAATCCTAGAAAGACACAAAATAATTGTTATGCAAGAACATATATGCAAACTCAATAGCCCTATTTCTGTTAAAGTAATTGCTTTGTAGTTAAAAACCTCCCCACAAAACAGGCTAGATCTAGATGACATCGATGGTGAAGTCTGACTAAAATTTTTCTTAAAAGTCACTATCAATTATACACACATTCACGCAAAAGAATTGAAGACGAGCAAATACTTTTCCATTCAAACTATGAGGCCAGCATTACCTCTATGCCAAAACCAGACAAAGGCATTAAAAAGAAAATGAAACTACAGACCTTATCCTTCATGAATATAGATATGGAAATTCTAAGCAATATTTATCAAATTGTATCTAACAATATAAAAGAAATGATAATACGTCATGAAAAAGTGGGGTTTTCTGCTGAAAGCTTTGTTGATATCAACCATAGATAATGAATCAATGTGATTCACTGCATTAAAAACCAAAAAAAACTGATGATTTAAACAGACACAGAGAAGTCTTCTGATAAAATTCAACACCCATTACTGAGAAAAATTCTGAGAAAACTAAGAATAAAATTCAAATTGCTCAACTTGACAAAGGAAGGACATCTAGCAATAGTTAATATATAACTGTTCAGTGTTGATTAATAGCCATCCATAGTGGCAAAAATACTCTTTTTCTTCACAGACAACATTATCATTAATATAGGAAATCTAGTGGTATATTCAAAAATGTAAATGGAAGTAGTAAATGAGTTTAGTAAGTTTTGAGAATAGTGAGATAAATAAAATATATTTTTATTTCTGTATACTATTGTGATGGTTAGGCTAATGTGTCAACTTGGCCAGGTAATTGTGCCAAGTGGTTTGGTCAAGCAAGCATTGGGCTAATTGTATTACAAGGAGATTTATGGAATTTAGACATCATTGAGTTTACTGCATAGATGGCTGATTACATTCGTGATCAACCAGGGAGATTGCTGTAGGCAATAAATTATGTTTTATCCAATCAGTTGAATGCCTTAGAAGGAGAAGTGATTTAAACATTCAGAGAGAATTTCCCAGCTCCTCTTTGGTCTGCCAACATCTCCCAGAAACTCATCAAGGACCTTCATTGGACTTTCATCTGAGCCGCTGATTTGCAGTCTGGCTTCAGAATCTGGAGTTGTGCATTCCCATGATCATGTAAGAGAATTTTATAAAAGCTCATACTATTTAAAGATATCTCCTGTTGATTTTGTTTCCCTAAAGAAAACTGACTTATACAGCTTGGTACCAGGAGCGGTTCTTGAGTAACAGAATCTTAAACATAGGATTTCTGAAGTGGTTCTGGAAGTTTGCAATTGAATTTCTACTCTGATTGTACTCAAGGGTACTAATGATTCCTTTTCCAATAATGAAGAGACCACTAACAGTCCATGGAGTTAGTTGGCAATGGAGATATGCAAACTATCATCACTGGATTCCCCTACTTCCATGCTGATAAGAAGCAAAGATCTGGGTGAGAGTGTTTTCATCAACTTAAGAAAGTTTTGTGGAGTCAAAAGGTACACTGATGTTGGCTGGCTCCTCCTAGAAAGTCTGGATATAGATACAAAAGAAAGGGATGAGCTAAAGGTGTCAAATTTGCAACTTAAATGCTGCGTGAATGATGTGAAAGTTACTATGTATGCTCTAAAAGAAAATCTTGTTTCCTGCAGCCACAAGCTTGAGATCTCTGAAAGCCAGATTCAGATTTTCATTGTAGAAAAGTACAGTTACAAAGGAAACTAAAATATCAACCTCCCAGAGTGTCTGCTGTTAAAGTGAAAGCATTGATTGGAGAGGAGTAGAACTCTGAGGATTAGGATGGAGACATAGGAGATGATGATGATATTGGTGAATACATTGGAACCCTCAATTTTGCTGAGAATTTGCCAGATAAACCTGTGATGGCCTGCACTGTGGAGACCATACTTTGTCAACCTTTTTTCACCCAACCTGCAGCCTGCCCCAGGGAGTTTAGACCCCCTTCCAGTCCTGGGGTTGGTACCAGCCAAACTGAAGCCTTTACTGCTCAGCCTCTGGCCTGCCCCAGGGAGTATGGACCTCCTCCCAGCCCTGAGGCAGGTATTAGCCAAAATAAAATCTGCAATGCCCAGCCTCTGGCTTGCCCCAGGGAGTCTGGACCTCCTCCAAGCCCTGAGGCAGGTACCAGCCAAACTCCAGCATGCACTGCCCATTCTCCACCCTGCCCTGAGTAATCTGCCTTCTAACCCCTGCCTGAAGATATTAATCTTGTCTTACTAGATGAAAATGCTAAGGAATGCCCTGAGGTCAGTAGCTTGAAAGGCATTTCTAATCTTTCTCCTTGCCCACCCTTACCTAGCCTCTTCTCTTCAAGACCTGTTACTAGACTAAAATTACAACAAGCCCTCAAAGATGAAATACAAAGTATGACCCATGAAGAAGTATGATATACCCTAAAAGATCTGCATGAGTTTTCCAACTTATATAGACAGAAATCAGGGGAATATATATGGGAATGGATACTTAGGGTATGGGATAATGGTGGAAGTAATACAAACTTCAATCTGGCTGAATTTATTGATATGGGCCTACTAAGCAGAAATTCTTGAGTCAACACTGTAGGGAGAGGGGTTAGAACCAGCTCTAACAGTTTGTTTGGGTGTCTGACTGAAACATGGACCAAAAGATGGCCTAGCATGTCTGAGGTTGAGATGCCTAATTTGCCCTGGTATACAGTAGAAGATGGAATTAAAAGGCTTAGAAAGATTGGAGTGGTAGAATGGATATACCATTTAAAACCTGCCCCCCGACCCCATGAATGTCCAGAAAACACACCTTTAACCAGGACTGTAAGGAATAAAATTGTAAGACTAACTTCATCTTCCCTGAAGAGCTGTGTCATTGATCTTGTCTGTAGTTCAGATATTACTGTAGTGAGGGTGTAATGGATTTAGAATCCTAAAACATTATGGAGATGTTTGGATCTTGGGCCAATAGATGTCAAGTATCGGCAATTAATTGCCAAAGACAAGGTGGGCTTGGCTACTTCAATGAAAGGCAGATTCAAAGCAACAATCAAAGTAGTCTGAGTTGCATAGAGTTATGGCGTTGGCTAATAGATCACGGGGAATCTAAAGTGAAATAGATGGGAAGTCTACTAAATACCTTCTGCAAGTATAAGCAGAAGTGTTCTAGGTCAAGGGAACAAAGCCTTAACTAGAAACACAGACACAGAGAATCACGTTCCCTTAATGAATTCCCTGACTTGAAACAGTTTACAAACCCAGAGCCCCTTGAATGAAGAGAAGGAAAAGTCTCCTAGGGGAAGGATCCGGTTAAACTGCCAAAATCTATACTGTTAATCTTCTTCCTAGCTTTCTCCAAGAATAATTATGGCCTTTTATCAGAGTAACTGTGCAATGGGTAAAAGACAAAGATCAGACATTTTGGGGATTATTAGACACTGACCCAAAAGTGACATTAATTCCAGGAGACACAAAATGTCACTGTGGTCCACCAGTCAGAGTAGGGGCTTATGGAGGTCAGGTGATTGATGGAGTGTTAGCTCAGGTTTGTCTCACAGAGGTTTCAGTGGTTGCCTGGGCCCATTCTGTGGTTATTTCCCCAGTTCCAGAATGCATAATTGGAACAAGCATATTCAGTAACTGGCAGAATCCCTACATTGGAACCCTGACTTGAGGAGTGTGGGCTATTATGGTAGGAAAGGCCAATGGGAAGCCCCTAGAACTGCCCCTGCCTAGCATAATAGTAAATTAAAAGCAATACTGGAATCCTGGAGGGATAGCAGAGATAAGTGTCACCATGAAGTATTTGAAGGATGCAGGGATGGTGATTTCCACTACAACCCTGTTCAACTCTCCTATTTGGCCAGAAAACAGATGAATATTGGAGGATGACAGTAGATTATAGTAAACTTAACCAGGTGGTGACTCCAATTGCAGCTTCTGTCCCAGATGTGGAATCATTGCTTGAGCAAATCATACAAATCCCATGATACCTGATATGTAGCTATTTATCTAAGAAATGCTTTTTTCTCAATTTCCATTAGTAAGGACCAGCAGAAACAGTTTGCTATCAGATGGCAAAGCCAGCAATATACCTTAACTGTCTTGCCTCAGGGGTATATCAACTCTCCAGCCCTCTATCATAATATTGTCCACAGGGACCTTGATCATCTCTCCCTCCCACAAAACATCACACTGGTCCATTATATTCATGATATCATATTGATAGTACCTAGTGAGGAAGAAGTAGCAAAGACTCTAGATTTATTGGTAAGGCATTTGTGTGAGAGAAAATGGGATATAAATCCAACAAAAATACAGGGTCCTTCCACCTCAGTGAAATTTATAGGTGCCCAGTGTTGTGGGGCATGTTGAGATATCCCTTCTGAGGTGAAGGATAAGCTGTTGCATCTAGTACCCCCACCCCCATGACCGAAAAAGAGGCACAACGCTTAGTTGGTCTCTTTGGATTTTGGAGACAACACATTCTTCATTTGGGTGTGCTACTCCAGGCCATTTATCACATGACCAGAAGCTTCTAGTTTTGATTGTGGAAGGGAAAAAGAAGAGGCTCTGTGAAAGGTCCAGGCTGCTGTGCAAACTGTACTACCACTTGGACCACATGATCTAGCAGATTCAATATTGCTGTAAATGTCAATGGTGAATAGAGGTGCTGTCTGGAAGCTTTGGCAGACCCTGTAGAAAAATCACAATGCAGACCCTTAGGATTTTGGAGCAAAGCCCTGCCATGCTCTGCAGACAATTACTCTCCTTTTGAGAAACAGATGTGGTTTGCTACTGGGCCTTAGTAAAGAGTGAACCCTTGACCATGGGCCATCAAGTTACCATGAGCTGAGTTGCCTATCATGAGCTAGGTATTGTCTGAAACATCAAACCATAAAGTTGGCATGCATAGCAGCACTTTATGATAAACTGGAAGTGGTATATTTGATATAGGGATTGAGAGGATCCTGAAGGCACAAGTAAATTACATGAGGAAGTAGCCCAAATGCCCATGGTCACCACCGCTGCCATGTAACCTTCTATTTCCCAGCCCACAGCTTTGGTCTCTTGGATAGTCCATTATAATCAGTTGACTGAGGATGAGAAAACTTGGGCCTGGTTTACAGATGGTGTTGCACGATATGCAGGTACCACCCAGAAGCAGACAGCTGCATCACTGCAGCCATTTTTTGGATTATTCCTGAAGGACAGTGGTGAGGGCAAATCCTCTCAGTGGGCAGAACTTCAAGGAGTGCACCTGGTTGTTCATTTTGTTTGGAAGAAGAAATGGCTGGAAATGTGTTTGTACACTGATTTATGGGTTGTTGCTAATGGTTTGGCTGGATGGTCAGGGACTTTGAAACCACATGATTGGAAAATTAGTGACAAAGAGGTCTGAAGAAGAGTTATGTGGAGATGCCTTTCTGAGTGGTCAAAGAATATGAAAATATTCATGTTCCACGTGAATGCTCACCAGAGGCTGACTTCAGCATAGGAAGATTTTGATAATCAAGTAGATAAGATGACCTGCTCTGTGGTCTAATGCTCAGTCTCTTTCTCCAGCCCCTCCTGTCATTGACCTATTAGCTCATGAATGAAGTGGTCATGGAGGTAGGTATGGAGGTTATGCATGGGTTCAGCAACATGGACTTCCCCTCGCCAATGCTTACTTGGCCAGAGCCACTGCTGAGAGACCAATCTGCCATCTGTGGACTTACTGAATGTCTTATCCGCTACCATGGCGTTCACACAGAATTGTTTATGATCAAGGAAATAATTTCACAGCAAATGATATGTGGAAATGCACACAGGCCCGTGGAATTCACTGGTCTTACCATGTGTCCCAACATCCTGAAGCAGCTAGATTGATAGAATGGTGCAATGGCATATTGAAGACTCAATTATGATGCCAACTATGTGACAATACCTTGCAGAGCTGGGGCAACATTCTCCAGGAGGCTGTGTATGCTCTAAATCAGCATCCACTCTATGTTGCTGTTTCACCCATAGCCAGGATTCATGGACCCAGGAATCAAGGGGTGGAAATGGGAGTGGCACAACTCACTCTTAACCCTAGTGATCCACTAGGAATACTTTTGCTTCCTGTGCCTGCAACCTTAAGCTCTGCTGGTCTACAGGTCTTAATTCTAAAAGGAGGAGTGCTTCCACCAAGAAACACAACAATGATTTCATTGAACTGGACATTAAGACTGCCACCTGGCCACTTTGGGCTCCTCTTACCTCTGAATCAACAGGCAAAGAAGGGAATTACTGTACTGGCTGGGTGATTGATCCTGACTATCAAGGGGAAATAGGACTGCATCTACATAATGGGGGTAAAGAAGAGTTTGCCTGGAATACAGGAGATCCTCTAGGGCATCTCTTTGTACTGCCATGCCCTGTGATTAAAGTCAGTGGATAATTGCAACAACCCAATCCAAGCAGGACTAAAAATGGCCCAGAATCTTCAGGAATGACAGTTTGGTTCACCCCACCAGACAAAGAACTACTGCCAGCTGAAGTGCTTGCTGAGAATAACAGGAACATGGAATGGGTAGTGAAAGAAGGTAGTGATACATATGAACTTCGACCATGTGGTCAGTTACAGAAACAAGGGCTGTAATAGTCATGAATCTTTCTTCCTTGTTTTGAAATGAGTATGATTATCATATATAAAATGAATATCTTTGTTTTCTTTCTTAGTCTTTTCCCTTATCATATGACAAGTTGTATTAGTTTCATATCATAATATTTAGAGATGTCAAATTTAAGAGTGAATATTTCCCAAGGACTTGCAACCTATTCTGTATAGAATTAATGGGTTTCTGATTGTACTCAGGATAGTTGAATATTCTTAGTTGGAAATATATATATATGCATGTCTGTTATTGTTTTTACTTAGAGACTAAGTATGGTTTCAGGTAATGTGTATGGTTACCAAGTTGACAAGGGGTGGATTGTGATAGTTAGGCTAATGTGTCCACTTGGCCAGGTAATTGTATCCAGTTGTTTGGTCAAGCAAGTACTGGGCTAATTGTAATACAAGGACATTTATGGGCTTTAGTCATCATGAGTTTACTGCATAGATGGCTAATTACATCTATGATCAACCAGGGAGATTGCCTGGTTAAGTGAGGTTTTATCCAATCAGTTGAATGCCTTAAAAGGGAAAGTTATTCCAGCACTCAAAGAGAATTTCTAAGCTTGTGTTTGGACAGCCAAGTTCTCCCAGAAACTCATCAAGGACCTTCATCAAACTTTCATCTGAGCCCTCAGTTTGGAGCTGCCTTTGAAATTTGGACTTGTGCCTTACCATGGATACATAAAGAATTTTTTAAAATCTCATGCTATTTACAGATATCTCATGCTGATTTTGTTTCCCTAGAGAACCCTGACTCATACAAGTATCATTGAAAATTAGAAATTAAAAATAAATTTAAATGCCATTTTCAATAAATTGAAAAAGAAAATTTGAAATCCTTAGAGATAAATTTGACAAAAAGTGTGAAAGATCTGTACTCAAAAAATCACATATTTCTGAGAAATTAAGAAGATCTAAATAAATGGAGAGATATATAGTACATTAACGAATCAGAAGACAATATTTTTCAGATGCTGATATGCCTGAAATATCTATAGATTCATTGTAATCCAAATCAGAATCCCTGCAGACTTTTATTTTAGAAGAAATTGAGACACTACTTCTTAAATTCATATGGTAAAGCACAGAACCTGGACTAGGCCAAACACTTTTGGAAAAGAAGGACAAAATTTGAAGTCTAAAAGTACTCATTTTAATATTAAAGAAAGCTACAGTAATCAATAAATTTCGGCATTATCAGAAGTAGACAGAAGAGGAACTAGAATAATGTCCAGATATAGATCATACTTATAGATATATCTGATTTTTTTTCATGAAGATTCAAAGACAAATCAGGGAAGAGAGGATAATTCTTACAAGGAGTCATTCTGTTATTGTGGTTCTTTAAAGAAACACATTTTTGGGCTATTTTTAACTCTAAATTCCTATAGTAGACTGGAAGCTTCCTTAAGAAAATATGGCATAAAACAATTTCTCTTTAAATTCAAACTCTATTAACAAACATTTTGGACTTGCTTTAGATGACTTTTCTGTTTTGGGTCATGACAAAGTGGTACCTTAAAAGGAATTGTGTTTAATTACATTTTAGATGAGGTCCTTAATATATTATCTGTAACCAATTCATTTTACTAAGTTCAGAGATAACTTTTTCATAACAAGAAAATTAAAAATCTTTTGATATTTACATTATACTGCACAAGCCCATCCATATGTCACAAACAAAACGCACCCCTGGAAATTTTTTAATATTCCAAAATGAAAAACATGCCTAGACTCAAGCAAATCCTTACACTTGATTATTCAGACAGTATCCCAGAATTAAAACTCTCTATTTAAGAAATCCCTTTGCATTATCCAGGCCTATTACAGACATCCTAATTTATATATTTTTTAGTGGAAGTAAGAGAAATTTCTCATTAGAGAAAAGAAGCCCAACAGATTTTTTTAATATTGCCTTAGGATTGAAAAAACTCATGTTTAATACATATTTCTTATATTACAAATATTAAACAGTTGTCATTTTTGATACAGTTTCTTCAGCTTTTTCTCCTAAGCAATTTAGTGAAATTGAAATTTTTTTGTACATAATTAATAATTTTGTAATAGTCCCCAGGGAAGTATTTTCCCCAGGGAAGTATTGGCAATTGGCAATTTCAATAGATTCCCTTGAGTATTTGTTGAGCAAAAAAAATAAAACTTCACCTTAGGTAGAATCCTGAGACGTGTTAAATTTCTGTTAAGATGTGTTTTTCTAAGTTTTGGCCTTTGGATCTTTGATATAACACTTCTAGCTAAAGATTAAGAAAACTTTTTAAAAAATTAACCAAAAGGGGAAGAATGATAGAGAAACATTAGAATTCTTTTATCTGAATCTTGATTTATGTAGTCAACAGGAAGGAAGTGAATGTTGGTAATCATTTGATAACTAAATAATTGTCACAATTCATCTGATACTTAGATTCTTCTTAAAAATGGTACATAATATCTCTTTAATAATTTAATAATGTCTTGAAGTGATTATAATCACCATTAATTTAGTTAGCCCACAGAATCTATCATGTACCTAATTGAAAATAAATGCCAAATATATTTGCCCTTAAATTATCCCAATTGATCTATTCCTTTTGTAGTGAAATAAATATTCTTATCTAATTTAGATAAGAATATATAAAATGGATGCATAAACATATAATGGTATGTATATTTTAAAATACAACATGACTCTCTAGGTCATTTTCTCTATCCAGCTAAAAAAAATTGCAATTGTGGTGGATGAATTGAGGACGGAAATTTAGAGATCAGCTATCTTTTAGATTTTGTGGGTATCTCATTCCAATACCTCAGTTAGGTGCTTGTGGTTGGCAGAAAATTGTCTTATTTATAAAAGCGCTGTATCCAATCAGGAGTAGAGTAAAATAAAGAGTCCTAGAGATGACAAGGACAGAAATAATGCTTAATATAAATGCTTTTGATCATTTAATAAAGTCAGGTTATAACTTAGTTGCAGAAATCCATGGCTTCATTTGTGGAATATGCTAAAAATCATAACTGCTTATCCTGCTTTAAACAAACATGTTTATACCAAGCTCAAGATAAAAAACAATCTGTATTTCTAGCAAATATAGTAAGACTATGATGAACAGAAAATGACAATGAAATAATAAAGAGGCAAGGACTTTCCTAGTTTTACTTAGTTCACAACATTATAATATTCAAAGGATAATGCATAAAATAATGTAGATTTATATTTTATTATAATATGAGAAAAATGACCAAATGAAAAAACTCAAGAGATAATCAAAATAGAAATATTTTGTGCTGAAATGCAAGGTGCATATATACTCCTAGTACATATACATTAGTAGATAGTAATCTAATATACTCAAGAATTTTAGAGATCCAGTAGCACTTAAAGAATATGAGGAAAAAAGAATAACATAAGTTATCTAGAAAACCAGAAAGATATACTTAAATAAATTTAATTGAAGATTAAAGGTTAAATCATTTATGTGACATACTTTTTTAAAATTATACCTTATATTTTTGAAAAAAGAAAAAGATAAAATTAAAGAAAGCCTTTTGAATATTTACTGGCAATTCTGAAAATTGGATAAGACAAATAGCTTTGCTCATGAAACAAAACAGGATTTTTAAAAATTATAGTTACTATTTATGCAATATTTTTGGCACAGCACTAGTTAGAGACAAGAATGGCAACTAGTGCATAAGATAATGTTTCTTTGAAACTAAAAGTGACAGGTTCTTAATGTAATCTGCCAAACAAGAAAATAATATGAGGTGATTATTAATGGAATATGCTGGAAAAAAAATAAATTGAAGAGACCAGTTTTAGTTGATTTTCATGTGTATTTCATTTCCTAAGTCATAAATATTTGGGCCATTCTTAATAATATACTGGAAAGTTTTCTAAGCATCATATATAAAGGCCAGTGATAAAGCAAACTGTGTATAGTAAAGAGGTAGATGAATTAGCCAACAGAAAGATTTGGAAAAACTGAATCAAAGTGAGTCATAAAAAAAGTAAGAAAAGGAAATAATAAATTGAAATTGGTGATAAATAAA
>JAQZBX010085504.1:0-13109 GCA_029593785.1 Cabassous unicinctus
TTTTTTTTTTTTTTTACTCGTTGTCTGCTCTCTGTGTCCATTCGCTGTGTGCTCCCTATGTCTGCTTGTCTTTTCTTATCTTCTCTTTAGGAGGCACCGGGAATCGATCCCGGGATCTCCAATGTGGGAGAGAGGCAATCGCTTGAGCCACCTCAGTTCCCTGGTTTGTTGTGTCTCTCACCGTCTCTGTCTCTTTTTGTTGCACCAGTTCTCCACGCAGGCCAGCTCACCTTCACAAGGAGGCCCTGGGAAATGAACCCCGGACCTCCCATATGGTAGACTGGAGCCTAATCGCTTGAGCCACATCTGCTTCCCCTGATGAGTGATTCTTAAAACTGGTGGTACACAGAATCATGATGATCATATGATGCCCAGGCCCCACCCCCAAAGAATCTGATTATCTGGTCTGGGATACAGCCCTGTGCAAAGGTTTTTGTTTGCTTTCAAAAGAACCCCTGGTACAGGATGTTGAGAACCACAAATCCAGGAATGACTGCAAAAATCCCTTCTATTATTTAAAAAAAAATATATATATATATATATATAGCTTGGTTTTCTTTCTTCCTTCCTTCCTCTCTTTCTTTCCTTGTTTATTTAATACCTACTATGTACTAGTTGCAATATTGGGCCTCAAAGATGAACAAGTATCATGGATCTCAAGGAATCTACACTTTAGCAGAAAGAGATAAGCAAATGACCATGATTCTACAGAGTAGGACTTGTCCATGAATGCGTAAAAAAAAAGAAGGGAGGTTTCCCAAAGAAAGAAAACTCACATAAGTGAACTCAGAGTCAGCAGAGCACTGGATGAGATCACGAAAACTCAGAACCTGGCATCACCAGAAGGTAGCATGGCCTTGTGCGTTACTGTGGTCATGTGCACTAAGGGCTGGAAAGGTAGAATGGGCTCAGACCCTTCAATCCTAGATTAGGAAAACTGATTTTTTGTTGTTGACAATTAAGGACTCTGAAGTCAGGCTACCTTGAGTTTATATGCCAGATTTGCCAATTACTACTTTTATGCCCTGGACAATTAAAATCTTTATGCCTTGTCTGTAAAATGGAGATAATAAAAGCACCTATCTCATAGATTGTTGTGAAAATTAATGGCATAATAAATGTAAAATGATTAGAATAGTGCTAAACAGAGCAAACCCTCATTGTAGAGTGACCATTATATTAGCTATCATCAGACAATGGAGAACCAATGAGGATTTTTTAATAGGTTTGACATAATCAGAAATATACTTTAAACGTTATCTTTGAGCCTATAGAAGATCATACTGAAACACTTATGAATATGCAGGAACATATATAACAAATGAGGGAGCATTAGAGAGAGAGAGAGAGAGGGAGAGAAAGAGAGAAATACTATTCACACTCTTAATTTCTATGTGAGCCACCAGCCCTTGCTTCCTTTGCAAGAGTTCTCATAAAAGATTTTGTATTTAATAACTGCTAAGAGAAAGGAACTAAGTCAGTCTATGTGAGTTCTCCAAACAGCTAACATTAACATTTAAGATACCAGATTTTATCTATTTCCATAGAAATCTTTCTGACATCTTAAGTATACAGAACATAATTTAACCTTTCTGGATGACACAAAATTCTTATGAACATTTCTGTACAATGCTTCACAGATAGCTGTGTTGTGTATAAACCAACCCCACCCACAATCCTAAAGCTGAAGTTTCCAAGGAACTTTTTACTGCTATTAGAAAAATGCAGAGGTTACACTACACACACACACACACACACACACACGCGCGCGCGCATATATCCTCAGAGCTATCATTAGTGTATGAAACAGCACTGCTCTTAGGGTCTACGGAAGCAAAGCTGCAGTTTGTCTTGACCATCTCCTCCTCTCTCTGCAGAACTCTATGGTTTTCTCATGCCTCCTAGACAAATTTCTTCCTCCCCATTAACAGGACCTGCAGTGTCCACCATTCACCATTCTCAGTATACTACATCTTGCAATTCTAGCATTTCTTCAGCACCTTGTCTAAATTATCAACCACCAGTCTATCACAACATTTCTTAAAAGAAGTTGGAAAAAAACATTAATTTCAAAACAGAACTACGTACAAAGAGAAGGTAATTTCCAATAAATTTATATCTCTTACACAAAGAACTAGGGTATTTGAAATGGATTACATAATTACAAGCTAAAATGAACCTCCATAATAACTATATTAAGTGCAATTTTCTATACCAGAAGCAGCTGGGGGCCTTAATGCAGCTACTTTAGAATATTTTCAATAGAAATGTCTTCAAACAGAATACTTCACAGAAATGTCTCTACAACTCTAGTTTGCCACTGGGCTAATGCTGGTGATGGTGGTGGTGGGGAACAATGACAAAAAACATCTACCATGGGTGGTATTCTTTTGGTAAAATATACTAGTGTGGAATATCACTTACCACTTGTATGACTCTAAACAATTTAACCTTTATGCCTCGGTTTTCTCATTTGAAAGCAGGACTACCTCTCTACCTTTCAGTATTACTGTAGGTAGAAAAGATAATACTTCCTACACCCCTAATGGACTCCAAAGCACTCTTCTATCTTATTGCCCACAGCTGCCTAGATTCCATGCCTCTGCTAGACACTGCCCAATCACTGCTATACAAGTTCTTACTAATTTCATGCTGGTTTGACATGAAATGTTAATATTTACGAAGATAACATATAACCCATAATACACACAATAAAGCCAACCACAAAACTCTTAAGAACTGCCAATTCAGATAGTATTTAAGATGAATCATTGTATGAAAGAACTTGAAATGTCCTGAAATGATCGAATATGAATGATCATTCATTAAATATGAATGATCTAATTCATATTTGAAAGAAACTTGGTAAGTTTTCCCGAACTTGATTGTAATCCTAAAAATTTCTACATTACCTATAACAATCTGTGAAGCAGAAACTTTGAAAAGTTACTATCAACTTTTCAAAAGTCAATCTATTATAAGAAAAAATTATCTTTATTTTCTCTGTAGAAAATGACAATATAAATTGTGATATGAAGCACCAAAGTGAATGCAGACCAAAATATGAAGGAATGTGATTACTGATGTTAGTAAACAATACTACATTTTATCATTTTTTTTAACTTTGTTATATATTCAAATTATTTGTCAGCATTTAAAATTTTGCAATTTGATTTATTCTCTTATTCTAAGTAAATATTTATTTTCATACATAAAGGATAATATAAAATACCTGGCATTGTATCACAAACATGGTAGTAACTTCTTACGATAACTTGTGCCAGAAAAATAGCACTGATACTTTCATTTCAAACAGAAATACAAGAGACCAGCTTACAATTTGCCCAGAAAAACTTAGCAGTTCATCAATTCCTTAAGCCCATGCCACATGCCTGGTTCTTTGCTAGGTACTTGGGTAGAAAAAAAAGAGTTCAAAGAAGTTAAAAAATAGTGGAGGAAGCAAGGGTTAAAGTGAAAGTATCCTGTTTGACGAGAGATGTTCTGTGAAACATGTAAGATTCGAGAGGCGGATGTGGGGGACATTCTGGGAGACAGTAACCCTTTAGCTGATTTGCGTAATTGAAGACTGAAGTGAACAAACGGGTAGGGTTTTCCAGGCAGAAAGAAGATAACTGGGCTTATGAAGCTAAATAAGAAGAAAACTAGAAAGTCGAAATCAAATTTTCATTCTATGGTCAAGTGAGAATAAACAGCAATATTTTTTGCTGTAAAATGGTTAAATGGCTTCATCAAAAGTATAAAGTAGCTCAAAAATTTAATGAGTGGGTTTAATTCTTTTGAATAGAACTCAAATTTCCTTAAAACTTTTTCAAATATTGCCCGCCTAGGAAGAATGGAGTTCAACAGAAGAACCTGAAGAGATGACCCTAACACACTTGTTTGCAAGCTAAAGCAAAAGACAATAGCAAAATAATTTTTTAAAAAGCCAAGACCAAATGTTCAGGGAATCCATTACAGATTTAGATCATTAGCAATCGTTAAAATAATAGAAAATTAAACCTTTACAAATTTAAAATTATTCTAATTCGCAAAAGGGTAACTTTAATTTCAAAACCAGTATTAGGAGTCGTCCATTACTGCTACTCAAAGGGAAATAAATTCTAAAGACTTCATCGGAATTGTTGGTAGGACGCCATCGCTTCCCAGTATATAAAACTTCCTTTTATCCTCTTCCCGTTCTTGGCATCAGTGGCATCCTGCGCTAAAAAAAAATGAATATTGCCCTACTGTCAGTGCTCCTTTTAAACCCCATTCTCGCTGAAAATTTCCTAAGGAACTGATCATGTGCACAGCGGAGAGTGAAATCCCCTTGACAGCACTTAGTGTTTAAAAATCCCCCTAAAAAAACTACTTCGCCGGGATTTTTTTGTTTTGTTTTAATCCTGCCTGGGGCAGTAGCAGAAGGTTGGAAGGCGGAGACTGGAATCGCCTGCCAAGCCTCCTCTCAGTCACACAGAGGCAGCAACTTCCGCTTCACGCCAAGTCCATCCCCCAACCTCTTTCGCCATTCATCGTGTTCCCCACCCTTCCCCCCATCATGTGACCGCAGCCTGGACTCCAGGCTTGTTTTTCCCCTCCGCACAGCCCCACCGCGCAGGCGCCTCGGAGTCCATTCATTCGAACTGCGTAACAATGAGCCCCCGGGCCCAGTGGCTTCGCGAGCTCCACGGCTCTGCCCGAGCCCTTCTCGGCCCAGATGGAGGCGGCGCCTCACTGGCGTCCCTCACCCTGGACCGGTCCCCGACCCTGGGCCAACCCCGACCCTCCGCCCACGCTCGAGAAGATGAAGTCAAACTTTCTCGGGCTGCCCGGGCGCCGCGCTGGCCCCTTCCCCCCGCCCTGGCCAGTCCCATCTCCGCTCCCGGCCCGGCCACCCACCGCGCAAGCGGCCCGGAGCGCCGTCCTCGCCCAGATTCCTCCCAGCTCCCGCCCCCTAGACTCCCTCGCGGCGCTGCCGCCGCTGCGAAGCCCAGGTGAGCTCGCTGGAGGCATCAGTCCGTTGGGCTCGCAGCCGGCAGTTATCGAACGGTTAACCGCCCCCACGCTGAGGGCAGACCCCGAGGAGGAGCAGCGGGACCCGAGCTCGCCCGGCCGCCCGATCCCCGCCGGCTCCTGCCCCTCCCTTCCCCACCCCCACCCCTTCCCGAACTGAAAGACAACAAACCCGCCGCGAAGTGCGGGCAGCCCAAGCGCGGACCGTCCTGGCCGCGACAACACCACCAGCAGTTCGCGTACCCCCTCTCCGACTAACGCCGACCTCCCAGGCGCGCCTTACTGCTTCCTCCGCCGCTCTTACTCCTCATCCGAAACTTTCCTACTTACCAAACCCGTCGCCATTACCAAGTCTTTCAAGCTTCGTCTTCCCCCTCCCCTTAACCCCCTGAGGGTTGCGCCTCCACCCAGCTCTTTTGCCCTCTCATTGGTCTTCAAAACTGCCATTCGGTCGTTTCCCTTTCCCATTGGATAATACCGTGGTCCGTCTTAGAGGGCGGGCTTGTATTGACTTTTGTGTTGTGTTTACTGGAGAAGATGGCATGTCAATCACTAGAGTGTGCGCTTCGGATTGGACTGCTGCCGAGACTCCGGGGCCCCAAGCCAAACTTTGCCCCCGAAATGGGTTGTGGGTTGGTAGTCTCAGCCCAGCTCCTTAGTCTGGGAAACTGCAGGCGGGAGGAACCGGTTGGACTACATATCCCAGAGGCGTGGGCACAGCGCAGTCTTGATAGTAAACAAGAGTCATAGGGACACGTGTATCAGCTCGTCTGTTTTGGTGTCTGGGACAAAAGGGAGGGGGCGGAGGAAGGGAGTGTTTTAAAGCCTGGGCCCCTTCTCTTCCTCTGAGCCTCTCTTAGCAACATAGAGCAGCCCAAGCCTTTCACAGCACCCGTTCCGGGCGGGAAACAGCCAGAGTCGCTTGCGCTCAAAAGTTTGGCAGGAGGCCAAGGTATTGTTTTAGTGCGAGGGGGAAGGAGATGACTGCATAGGCGGAAGCAGTGCAGCCTTGCAAGGGACCCGGTAACCCACGAGTCACTGTCCCAGGCATGATGGGGATAATAAAGGTAGTGCTGTACTCCTGTGAGGACTAGAATTCTTTAATCCTCTGTCTTGCCTCGCCAACCCCAGGACAGTAACCCGACCAGAGACAGGAGTTCTTTGCCAACTCTGTTCAATTCACCCACGATTTGTTGAACGCCAGTCATGTGCTAGGCACTGTGAGGCTTGGGGGTAGGCAGTGAGAGAAGCTCAGAGCCTAGAGAATTTACAAAACTGGTTGTCTAAATGGAGCTTTAAGGGTGGTGGGCGATGGCTGTTGACTTTGAGACAAGCAATAAAGCTGTGTTGTCCATATTGACCATTTTGCTCGTTGATTAAGGTAATACACAGGGGTATAATGTATGACTGAAACTGATTTAATTTGTGAATCGTTATATGTGAGATTCTCTAGTGAATGGTTAACCATTTGCTACCTCCAGACGGCTTACCATTTATGAAAGAAAGAAAACTGTCTTTCTACTTCATTTCCACTAGGAGTTCCTACTTAAATTACTGTGACTCACCAGGGAATGATGGTGACTTCTCTGCTTTATAGTTGGATTCACTTTAAACATAGGTGACCATCCACAGTCGGGTGCATCTAGTCTATAATTGGTATTTTTACTGTTCACATTACAAAGGAATTATTGAAACTTTTTTCCTCTGAACTTTTAGCGCTTAATCATTTAAGCAATGCTTTATGTTTGATATCTTTAGATCACAAAATGTATGCTTAAAATTAAGATGAGGAAAATTAGTAAGAAATTTGTAAAATGAAACTTTTGAAAAGAAGCTGAAAATCATAGTCATTATTTCTTGAAATTTAAAATCTGCCTGAAAGCCACATATAGTCCTCCCTACTATGTAATGGCAGATTTATTTTCCATATTCACAAATGGTAAACATTTTATATTTTTCTTAAGACAATTCAAAGGGTAGAGGGCCAACAAAATGTCTAAATTTTTCCCTGAGAAAAATGACACAATTTGGATTTATCTTTCAGAGATTGTTAGAGTGATCCAAAGACGAACTCATCTAGGTCCCTACTACTTTGTGTACACTTGTTTGTTTTCTTCCTCCTTCCATCCCCTCTTTCCTCCCTCCCTCACATCCTCCCTCCCTCCCTTCCTTCCTTCAGCAGTGGAGGGTCATTGTGCTCCAGAATTGAAAATATATTTACTCCAATGTATATATTGGAGTACATATATACTCCAATATATAATCTCTTGACCAAAAAATCCGTAGAATTCACCTAGTCACTTAAAATTAAGATCTGTGCTATTTATGTCTAACTCCCTCCAAGAAACTAAAAAGACTTTCTAGAAAATGAGCTCTAGCAAGCTTGAGTCATTCCTTTCCCCCTCTTCAGTACATAAACCCTGAGATCTGCTTTGGCTGAACCATAACTTATTTTAAAAGGTTCAACTCTTTGAAATGTTTTTACCAAAAGCCTTAGTGGAGATATTTTTAAAAATCAGTAGGTTATCTTTATGGAAGAATATATTCATCTTCAGATCCAGATGTTCTGTGTTATTATAAATAATATTTTATATTTTAATAGCTCTGTAAAGCTTTTTCCTCTTACTCATTCAAAAACATATAATTGATAAGAATACAAAGACCTAAAACATTTTCACATACTTCATCTCCTTTTTATCCAAGTCGTTGACTATAAGAGTAAAATTCAGATAGTTCAGTCACAGTTGATTAAATACCCTATTAGAATTCTCTACGCCTTTAAGTGGACAATTAGTTTTGTCTTCTGACTTGCCTGGGAAGCTAAATGACCACAGTATGTTGAGTGATCAACAACCAGCCAACTCATAAGCCAAAACAAGAATCAATGTACAAACTAGAGATTCTTCTTGGAAATTTTTACACTTTAAATTCTATTCTTATAACAAATATAATCACAGAATTTTTTTCTGTTCTTCAGGTGTTTCCATGACAAAGTTTATATAAGAAAATCTGTTTCTTCTTGGTTAGTTTATACGTAACACACACACTTATATACATAAAATCTGTGCCAAAATTTATTGAGATTGTCATCTCCAATCAAAATGTCTTTTCACTAGTTTGTAAAATTTAAGAAAAAGACTAGATAAATACTATTGAGGGGTGAAATTAAACAATATATTTACCTTGTTTCCACCCCATCTGGCACACTAAAATGTGCCCATCAATTGTAGTGAATGTACCACACTAATGAAGGATGCTGTTAATGTGGGAAAATGTAGGAGGGGTAGGGAGCGGGGCATATGGGAATCCCCTGTTTTTTATGTAATATTTATGTAATCTATCTTTAAAACATTTTTTTAAAATCTCTAATTTCATGCTTAGGGTTTTGCATTCCTCTTCCTTTACAGCTGTCGAAGACCTCAATGACTTCAAATTCCTTTTGATATTCTTCCAGTTTACATTTAAAGGACATCGGGGTGGGGGAGGGGGGAAGCGGATGTGGCTCAGTTGATAGAGCTCCCGTTTACCATATGGGAGGCCCGGGGAATCGAACCCGGGGCCTCCTGGTGAAGGCAAGCCAGCCGGCGCCGCATGGTGAGCTGACACAGCAGGACGACCCAACTAAAGGGAGACAAGCAGACACAGAAAAACACACAGCAAATGGACACAGCGAGCACAAGCAGCAGGGGGGATAAATAAAATAAATAAAAATCTTAAAAAAAAAAAAAAGGAAATTGGGTATCTCAGCTTAAATTGCAGTTTATGCTTGGGAGACGTGTCATCTCTGTCATTTGAATTTTCATCTTTCTATTCATGTTACCTACCAATTATCCATTTCTTAATACATTTATTCTTTGATTTTCATCCTCAGACTCAGATTCATGTGACCCATTCAACTATGAAATCAGTCAAAGCCTGCTCCTTTTTTTCCCTAAGAAAAGCATTTTCCTTCAGGGCCTGATTTTTCATACTCTCATTTGCCTTACAATTTAAGGCAACACATGTACTTTCAATGATCTGATTCAGCATTTCATTACATCTTCAAGAGTTTCAATTTTATGCTTCTTAAATTTATTTGCCTCATCAGACAATTTGACTCTTGGTTTCCTTTATATCTTTCTTGGGTTCATTGATCTGAACTGCAGGAAAGGGGATGCAATTCAAGGTGAAGCCATGGAAAAATAAATGAAAGAAGAATTATACTTTCCGTTAACAAATGGATTTTTTTTTGGACAATTTCAGCATTTTCATTCAAGAAATTATCTTGTTAGAAATTTGCTGTAAATTGAGGTTTTGAGGCTAGAAGTCCAAAATCAAGGCTTCTTCAAGGTTATGCTTTCTCCTAGAAGACTATGGCATTCAGAGGCCTAGCTCCCACCAATCCTTTGTCCTTGGCTTTTCTGTCATATGGCAATGTACATGGCAGCCTCTCCTGACTTCTCCCTACTCTTCTAGGTTCCATTGATGTACAACTTCCTTAATTCTTGATAAAACTAAAAGTTTTGAATTTGCTCATATGACCATGAAGCAAGATCCTTTCTTCAGTAGCCAATATGTTGAAGTCTTAACACTACCACCTGCAGAAGAAAGAATGAGAAAGTTTTTCATCACCCAAATAGAAACTCTGTACCCATTAAGCAAGAACTCCATCTCCCCCCTTCCCCCCAGTAACCTCTATTTTCTGTCTCTACAAATGTGCTTATTCTAGACATTTCATGTAAGTGGAATCATGCAATATTTATGCTTTTGTGTCTGGCTTAATTCACTAAGCATAATGTTGTCAAGGTTCGTCAAGGTTGTAGCATGTATCAGAACTTCATTCCTTTTGGGGGCTAAATAATATTCCATTGTGTGTATATATCACATTTTGTTTATCCATTCATCTGTGCATGGACACTCGAGTGGTTCCCAGCATTTGGTTATTGTGAATAATGCTGCTATGAATGTAGACTTACACGTTCAATTGTTTGTGGGTATATATCTAAGAGTGGAATTGCTGGGTCATATGGTAATTCTGTTTAACTTTTTGAGGAACTGCCAAACTGTTTTCCAAAGCAGCTGCACCATTTTACATTCCCAGCAAGGCACAAGAGTTCCAATTTCTCCATATCCTGACCAATACTTGTTTTCCTTTTTAAATTTTTAAATTTATTTTTCAGTAATAGTCATCCTAGGGGGTGTCAAGTGGTGAATCAACAGGATTTGAGCAGATGTGGGGGTCAAGGGAGGAATCAGGAATGGTTCTTGGGGGAGCGGAGGTGGCTCAGGCGATTGGGTGCCTCCCTCCCACATGGGAGGTCCTGGGTTCGGTTCCCGGTGCCTCCTAAAATGACCAGCACACAAACAGACACAGCAAATGCAAACAATAAGGGGGTGGAGAGAAATAAAATAAATCTTTATTTAAAAAAGAATGGTTCTTGGGTTTCTGGCCTGGGTAACTGCAGTCTGTCGATGCAATTCACTGAGATAGGGCATGTTGGAAAGAATAGATTTTGGGACTGAGAGGAGAGGAAATGATGGGTTCAGCTTTAGATGATGAGTTTGCTGTGCTGGCACGGAATTCGCGTACATGGGTCCTGTAAGCAGTTGATATATGAACGGAGTTTAGGAGACCCAAATCTAGAGAAATAAAACTTGGACATGGAAGGGACTATTTCTGATCTCAACTGCTCTCAAAAAGTTTTTGTTAAGTTGTCCAATTTGGTATAAAAATGAAATTGTGAGCTTATTTAGATAAAATGTGAGTTTACTTAATAATTCTACTTCAAACCACTTTAAATTTACAAAATCAAGAAGCAGAAAATGAGGGTTTTCATTTGCTCACATACCTGTTCTCAATCTTTCATTGCAAATTTCCCAGAATAGATAATTCCTGTTATCTGAACATAAACTCCAGCATAACATGTTCTACTTATGTCTATTTGGTATGCTAAGCCTTTCTCTGTGCCTCACTTTAGGGACAATTAAATCTGGTAAAAAGCAATTAAAATTATGGGAAAAGTATATGTGTACCTTTTATCACAATATGCTCTACTTAGTATTTTTGCTTACATTGGTCTCCCCCATTTGTATTATCTCCTTTATCAGTCATCTCTTATGCATTTTTTTTCTGGTCCATAATGAGCACCCAATAAATATTTGGCTGCTAAATGAATGAAAAGTGGGGAAAATAAGCAGCATGTGTTTTCTAATATACAACAAATTATGCTATGTTATATGCTGTTTTGAATACTGATTTTCTGTTAAACAGGAAGGAAACCATGTGCCTTAAGCACTTCCTCTGTGTATTTGTTATCATTTGAGAACAAGTCTCATCTCTCCAACTGCATTATAGGGAGAAGCCTGATTCTCATTCATTTTTGTTTCCCTCACAATGCCCACCACACAAAGGCAAACAAAATATTTCTGTAATTCAACTCTTTCAAGTTATACAGAATATTGGAATGAACTATAGTAATAAAAATATTGAGGAAATTTAATGTTTAAGTTTGGCTTTAAGGTTCAATGAGAAAAAGATTTGCCAAAGATATCTTTGTGACATCTTAGGTAAGCACTTCTCCTAAACTAATTTAAATATTATTTGACTTATTAAAATGTCATTTGTACATACTTCAAGAACATAGTCATTATATAAAGGGAGGTACACTCATATTAAATGTCAGCCTTTGGCCTAAAAGAGGCAGTGAACTTGCAGGGGTACATACTTTATTCTCTTGTTTCTCAGCAGGATCTAAGTAGGTTTCCAATTAGGGCAAAGATGAAAAATCAATTAAAAGTGACTTATTCAAGATTTGATTGACCATGTACACTGGTCATAAAATTATTTAAGGGTTCTACTTTATAAACTTTTCTCATATTGAAGAGAAAATACTTAGGATTTCACTTCTTGGTTGTTGCAGTCAAGTAAAGTTGAGAGAAAAGTAATTTATTAACATGCTATAATAAAGGAGGCAAAAAATGGCGCTAACAAAACTATTTCATATCTAAAGATTTTTGCAGTATTTTTCATATTGGGGAAAATGTCAAGACTTGGCTATGGTTAAATAAAAATCTGGTAAAACCACCTTCCTGATAGGTGGGATTTCATTTTTTATAGTGTAGATAATTACTTAAATGTCATACATTGTCACATATTCCCATATATGCTAATGATGCATGCTTCTTCAGGATTTTCCAGGCAATTTGAGTTTTACAAATTTAGAGTATAAACCAAGACCCAGATCAGTTGGTCAAATAAAAAATTGTTTTCCTCTCAAAAATATTCTCTCTCTCCATTTGAAACTTTATAAAAATTTCTTTATATACTAGGCTCATCTTTTTTTTTTAAAGATTTCTTTTGGCTCTCCCCCCACCCCCACTCCCCACCCCTGGCCCTTGTTTTGCACTCACTGTCTGCTCTCTGTGTATTCTTCTGTGTCTGCTTGTCTTCTCTTTAGGCGGCCCCAGGAACCGATCCTGGGACCTTCCAGAGTGGGAGACAGTCGCTCAATCTCTTGCACACCTCAGCTCCCTGGTCTGCTGTGTCTCTTATTGTGTCTTTTTGTTGCATCATCTTGCTGCGCCAGCTGTCGACGTGGGCCAGCCCTCTGCGTGGGCCAGCTCTTTGCTCAGGCCAGCTCACCGCACAGGCCACCTTGCCTTTCACCAGGAGGCCCCAGGAATCAAACCCTGGACCTCCCACGTGTAGACAGGAGCCTAATCGCTTAAGCCACATTTGTTTCCCCATGGCTCATCTTTTTTTAAAGATTTATTTATTTTATTTATTTATCCCCCCCTTGCTGCTTGTGTTGCTGTGTCCATTTGCTGCGTGTCTTCTCTGTGTCTGCTTATCTCCCCCTTGCTGTGAGGTCTTGCCGCATCAGCCCACGGCGTGAGCCGGCCTTCCCTCACAAGGAGGCCCTGGGAAGCGAACCCGGGGCCTCTCATATGGTAAACGGGTGCTCTATCCATTGCGCCACACCCGCTTCCTGCCGTGAGGTTGCTGCATCAGCCCACCGCACGGCTCAGGCCGGCGTGCCCTCACAAGGAGGCCTCGGGACGCGAACCCAGGCCTCCCATATGGTAAACGGGGGCTCTATCCACTGAGCCACACCCGC
>JAQZBX010085506.1:0-13117 GCA_029593785.1 Cabassous unicinctus
GTAAAACTGAAAGAACCTGCTCCAAAGACGGTTTACAGGGTAACAGGGTAGTGCAGTCATAGATCAGTGAGATAATTTGAGATCAGGCCATAGAATGAACAAGGACACTCCCCACGTCAAATGAGAAGTTAGGTTCTCCCATCTTTGAACAGCCGACTCACCTGCTCTCGGCCGGTAATCCCTACTTCGCTGACTTTCTTCCAGGGTCAGGATCATCAGGGCCAGCGCCCAGGATCCATTCACATCACACGTGTACATGGTGAGATCGAGGACATCAAAGAAGCCAGGCTGCTAATGTAGCAAGGATAGAGGTTTGGCAGCCCCTTTGCCCTCCTATCCTGAGACTTGCTTTGTCCGTTGCTGTTCGGCGTCCTGTGGCACGATAATTCCTGGCACCGGTAACCGGGACCCTTGCGTGTGAGGCCTCGAGCCTTCACCAGCCTTCTGGTGCTGTGGAAAGGATGGTGCCCCTGACTAACCTGCAGACAGATTTTTAAATCCATGTTCTCAGTTTCTGGTTTGCCCTCACAGGAGAACATGCTTCTTAAACATGCTTGTTCTTCCTTAGTCCTCTGTGAGGAAAACTGAGAAAGAGGTAGAGAATAATATTACAAATATTTTGGCCCTGTGCCTCTGCCACTCTGACAGTTTTACATAAGAGGAAGGGAGGGACCTGGTACATAATACAGACCCATGTGTTCAGTCACCATCCACACGCTGATGGTGGCCAAAGAGTCTCATCACAGACCTCTTCAGGATCGAGACACATAAATCTAAATTCCTATGGAAAACCTGCCTAAGGGATCCCAACAATCCAACAGGTCCCACAAGACCTTGATATTTTTCAGACGCCTGCTTGAAGAATTCTCTACTGCATAATTTCCCTAATTCCCTCTTTTACCTAAAGCCAGAAGATAGCAGATGTTTTGAATCTCCACTTCAACCCCACTGTCTTTAAATCTAATGAATATGTCTTTTAAAAATAGTCTTCAAATCCATTTATTCTTTATTGGCAATACATGCATAGATAACCTTGCCTTCCTATCCGGGTTATGATCATACTGTCTAGCTGATCTGTTCCATGCTCTTTTTTTTAAAATTAAATAAGATGAGGGATTACAGAAAAACCATGCATAAAACACAGAGTTCCTCTTTACCTTCCTATTATTAACTCCTTGGACTGATGTGGTACATTTATTAAAATGATGAATAAACATTTTTTTATAATTGTGCTAGTAATCCTAGTCCATATTTTACATTAAGGTTTACTCCCTAGGGTCATAGAGTCCTATAAATTTTTTAAAATTTTATTTTAGTAACATAGATACAACTTAAAATTTCTCCCTTTAACCACATTCAAATTTATAACTCAGTGTTGTTCATTACATTCACAATGTTGTGCTACCATCAGCAACATCCACTACTGAAACTTTCCCGTCAACTTAAATATAAACTCTGTACAATTAAACCTTAAATTCCCCCTTCTCTACTTCCACCTCATCACCATAAAACCTATATTCTAGATTCTGACTCTATGAGTTTACTTATTCTAATTATGCCTTATCAATGAAATAATACAAAATTTGCCCATTTGAGCCTGACATGTTATATTCAACATGATGGCTTTGAAGTTCATCCATGTTGTTGCATAGATCAGAACTTCATTGATTTTTATGGAGGAATAATATTCCATAGTATGTGTGTTCCACATTGTATTTATCCATTGATCAGTGGATGGACGCATGCATTACTACCATCTTTCAGGATTTGTGAGTAATGCCACATTGTACATTGGCGTAAAAATTTCTATTTGAGTACCTGCTGTCAATTCTTTTGTTTATATACCTAAAAGTAGAATAACTGGGTCATATAGTAATTCTGTACTTAACTTTGTGAGGAACCACCAAACTGTCTTCCACAACAGCTTGACCATTTGCATCCACACCAGCAAAGAATGAGTCTTCTTATTTCTCTAAATCCTCTCCCATACTAGTAATTTTCCATTTTTTAAATAGTATCCATTCTATTGGGTGTGAAATGTATTTCATTATAGTTTTCATTTGCCTTTCCTTAATGGCTAATGATGCTATTCTTTTCTTTCTTTCTTTTTTTGTCATAAATATATATTCTTTGGAGATATGTCTAGTAAAAACTTTTGCCCATTTTAAATTGGGTTGTTTATCTTTTGTTGTTGAATTGTAGGATTTCTTTATATATTCTGGATGTTAAACCCTTAGCAGATATGTAGTTTACAAGCATTTTCCACCACTTTGTAGGCTGTTCTTTTGCTTTCATTTTGAAATCCTTTGATACACAAAAGTTTTTAATTTTGAGATCCAATTTATCTAGTTTTTCATTTGTTGCTTGTGTTTTGGATAAGAATTCAAACAAAGCATTGCCTAACACAAGGTCCTGAGGATGCATCCCTCCATTTTCTTTTAGGAGTTTTTTTTACCTAGGTTCTTATATTTAGTTCTTGACAATTTTGGGTTGATATTTATATGTGGTGTGAAATAGGGTTTTTCATTCATTCTTTTGCATATAGACATCCAGAGTATTCATTCCCAGTTGGTATCTGGAACCTTTTCAAAAATTACTTGGCCTTAAGTGGGAGGGTTAATTTTTGAACCCTCATTTTTATTCCAATGATCTATATTTCTGTTCTTGTGCGGATACCATGTTTTTTTTTTATTGTGGGTAAAAACCAAATTTTTCACAATACATACCAATATTTATAAAATGATATATAAATACATATGCATATATGTGCATTTGTTTACATAAATGTTATTTGTTATATATATTTTTTTGTTGTTGTTTTTAAAGGTGCCTAGAGTACCTAAATATTACTCAGAAATTACAGGGATTCCCATGTTCCCCACCGCCCACACCTCCAAAAACATCCCACACAACCATTCCTCATCTGTGTGGTACAACACCCGCAATGGATATACACATCCTGGGGCCTTGCCACCGAGCATAGACCACAGTTTGTTGTTTTGATTACTGTGGCATTGTAATAAGCTTCAGAATGGGAACCATGAGTCCTAAAATTTCATTAGTGGCTTCTAGATATTTATCTTGTTTATTTGAATGGGCCACCCCTTCCAGTTTGTTTAGTAATCTTTTGTGGTAGCACTGTGCATTTTCATATTTATCAAATATTAAAACCTGGAATTTGTTCCCCAGCTGTCTGTTCCTTAGTAAGTACCTGGCTAGTGATATGATGGAGTTTTTCTTAAATGCCAGAAGCTAATCTAAACAAAGAAACCCAAGCAAAAAGCACCTTTCACTGTATTTGTCCTTTGGCTTTGTTATGTCTGGTGGTCTCCTTCAAAGCTTAGCTCTACTGTCAAAGAGATCAGCCTGAGGCAAATAAAAGTGCAGGGTCCTCTTCATCTTCTGTGAGTCCTGTGAAGGCTGGGAGCCTGCTTATTTTCCTGGGATTTTGCTTCCCATTGGCTTCAAATTCCCCTCTTAAGGTTACAGGAATTTGAGTGAGGGCATCCTCTAATCCCTTTGAAATCATCTCCAACTTGTGCTTAATTCATGGTCTTTTGCCCCAGGCTACTTCAATTTGATTGTTTCTTCCATTGTCTCAGCTTTATGCACCCAGAGTAAATTCTCAGAGGGTGAGCCTGAGAAAAGTTCCCTGGTTAAGTCCCTAAGATTTCCAGCTGATACATTGGCACTGACTTAAATGCACAAAGTATGCATCAGGACCCAGCGCTGCTGTAGCCATCTGACCACCATGAGGCTGGGAGATGGGTAGTTGTACCTACTTTAGGGAGGGTGAAAATCACCTGTATTTATAGTAATTTATCTGCATCTTCCTCCTGCTCCTATCTGGATGCTGCTGTAGTGATCCACTAAACTCAAGTCTCATAATTAGTTGAATCAGACAATTTCTGGAAGATCAATAGTTGTTTGGGTGGAGGGCCTGATTGCTGGAATTTCCCATCCACCATCTTTCTATAATGCTGTCCTTATTAACTAACCTCTTGTACTTAGAATTGCCCCAGGTGTGTGTAAACTTTTTCCAGGGCTCCTTTTTTCTTGGAATGAGGCCAAAAGTATATATATAAAAGAAGCCTAATATATTGCTTATAATTGGCTTCTTTCCAAACATTTTTCTTTTTATTCTTCTATAATTATATACTTCTCTAGTCACAGGGAATGATTCTAAATTCTTGGATTGAATAGCTTGTAATCATTTCTATGCATAGGTTGTATCCATTAGCTAATTTTTTTTTCTTTTACTCACCTTTACATGGCTTTCTCCTACTTAAGTTGTAATTCTCAGCTGAATCACAATGTTCTCCTGGAGTGTTTGTGACCCATCAAGATGGGATCCTATGGCCCCTAGTACTTGACATTTTCTCAGATCTGATCTCTACCCACTGTGAGAAATCTCCATTTCCCTGACAATCTAATCCAACAAACTGTGAGTTACTGATGGTGAAAACAGTGTCTGGGTCAAAATATGGTACCAGTGCTAGAGTTAGCATTGATCCAAAATCTCATTAGTCAAAATAAATTGAATTAACTAAAATTATTAAATTTAGTGATATGGAAAGATAATTCAAGGTCTTTAGTAGACAAGTATTCATCAAGTTCGTGAGGAAGTTATGTATAATCTGATAAGTAGGTCTCTGGCAGCCAGAGCTGCTTCTATGACACCAGGGGAGACACCTGTCTGTATATACATGATGGTGCCAAACTAACTTCTTACACACTCATATCATTTTAATATCAGTTACATTTTCACCTTCAAGTATTTAAAAAAGGGAAAAGTCTATTTAAACATATAGTTTTACCATTGGCTCTAGTTTTCTAACAGGCCAAGAAATTTTCAAAAAATAACATGTGTTAAAGGATCTAAATTTCTTGTATTGTTTTCAGTCACAGTGTAAGCTATTTGAGAGTTCATGCTCTGAGACTGAGGTAAATTCATTAATTTTAGAGCAAGGTTATAAAATAGCAGAATAGAAAAGGATATTGCCAATCAATCAGAATATTTTTCATTGTAACGTTTAGTTTATTGAGGCTAAGGCATAAGTTTTGGTCAATACATTGCATTGCTTTAGAGTTTCAAAATATAGCACATGTTCTCATATGTCCATGTCCTTTCTCATGTTGTTTCCACTTTGGGGGCTTTACCCACCATGGATTCTGACTAGTAAAGTGAAATATGTAAATTATGAGAAAAAGCATATGACTAAATTTTGAGTAGCCCACAAAATTAGAGAGCAGCAACTGAAATGTCACCTCATTCCATGAAATGGCAAATTAGTAGCCATGTACCATGCCTTAAATTATATAAAGCCCATAAATGACCATAGAGATGAGGCTAAATGAAGAAACATGCCATGATTATAAGAAAATTGTTAGAGTATTAATGTGTATTTTTTGAGGAAGTGATTTTATTAAGACAGGAGAGTGTTAGTGTCATTGAGGGCTCATGGCTGCATGTTGCCATACAACAGGGTGTGGGGCTCCTACTCCAAGGTGTTCTCATGGTGTGGATTTCTGCACTTGTACTTATAACTTGCAACAGACAATGATGGGTCACCATGATCCTCAGTTTCCTGGACTTGCTGCTCTTCCACAGCCATGTCAGGCATAGAGTACTGTCTTAAAAGTTCATTTTGGAATTTCTGCCTACACCAATCTTACAGCCAATCCATCTCTAGTTCCTTACCACAACACCCTGCTTGAGCTCACTCTTCCCTTCCTAATTTCTGGGGCACTCTGGATGTGTATGTTCCTTTGTCTTGGTGTTTATATAGGTGAAAAGGGTAGTGAGATACACAGCTCTCCTCATCCCTCCACAAAGATATTTTGTTCACTCTTCAACTACACTCTTTTCTCCAGGGTTTAAGGTTTTCAAAGTACAGGCAAATACATAGTAATTTTTTTTCATCCTCTTGATATACCTGTTTGCTTGGAAATTTTACCTAGAGCATAATTAAATAAAAAAAGAAAATGGAAAATAAGGAAACAATGATTAATATCTCAAATTACATAGAATTATAATCATTAACAAGTTCATATGTCTAAAGACATGTCTAAAATAAATTTATCACCTACAGAAGAAGAAATTCTAATAATATATGAAGTTGTTCTTATTTATCTAAGGACATGCATTTGTGGATATGACGCTACAATCAATGATAGATCACAAAATTAATCTAAAGAGATTTTATTAAATCCATAAAGAATTATTGGATTGTCTCTGGTTAAGGTTTAAAATAAGCAAGTATTATTGGTCTTATCTTCAAGAAGAGTCATACCAAATACTGAGGAAAATTTCATAAGGAGAATGAATATCTATAGAAGTTATAGAATGTATAGTGAAACATTGACCATTTTCAAAGTTATTGGAAATGAACCTAACATAAATTGTAGTTAAGTGATAAATGAAACATTAAATGTAACTGGTAAAATTGAACACCAGGAACGCTTTTAGTGAATGAAATAATGCTGGATTTCTAACCCATTTTTAATTTAAAAACATGGGATCCAACCTTTAAGGGAAAAAAGGAAACCATAATACCATTACAAAGAAACAAAAATTAAAAGAAATTATTTTTAGTTCCAGGAAATTCATTCCAAATGACAACAGAGTGCAGAATAGTTAAGAAAACTCTTATTGCAATGAGGAAAATTTTGAAATGTTTGAATTACAACGAGTATTGTGAACAATATAACATTTTACAAAGAAATAAGAAATAAGCAGTTGCAAAATATCACCTCCCAAAAATGGATTAGTTAATTCAGGGTGTCATTAATAAAATAAGTGTATTATGCAGTATTGTTGTTGTTTTTACTCTTTTTTTAATCACTCAATATATAATGCTGCAAATATTAAGTAGCCTCTATGTTTTTAAAAAATCCTGCCTCATATATTAGAAACAGATTTGAAGGTTACAATCATCTCTCCTTATTTTCCATTTTAATTATACTGAAATTAATGGTGGAAAAATTTGATCATTGAAAAGGAAATACTTTTAATCTAATTCTATGAGGTTCAACAAAATGTAAACAGCGTATTTTTATAAATAATATAACAACTATGTATATTATGGAAAACAGTGTGTAATTCTATAAAGTATCAACAAAAATGCATTAATAAACATGCAGACTAAAATACATTGAGCCCAATCACTTTGAAAGATTAAAATATGCTGGATATCCTACTGTGCTTTTGAATGCTCAGGGACTGGCTGATAGAGAGGGAAGTCAAACATGAAAATCACCCTGGATCCCTGAGCCCTCACTGCTTTCCCCTTCTCTCCCACAAGAGAATGATGATACAGGGGTTGCCCTTAACCTCCTCAGTCTCTGCACTGGGCTGCATATGGAATAGAGGGGGAAATGGAGGACATGAGGTACATTGAATTTTACCATCTATCTCTGACAACTTTTGCTTGTTATGCTCATTTTCAGTCTTAGCCCATTGAGCTTCCTCTCTGTAGCTAGAGCTACCAGGTAACTTTCATGAGTTTTTCTATTACGGCAACTAATCCAACTTTCATAATGAGAAGCAATGCTCTCCAGTTCATTTTCCAGGTGTTCTGTCATTATTCAGTATGCATCAAGTTGTTTTTGTGTAAAACTAATGTTTTCATTCACCTGGGTAATTCTTTTCTCTATTTCTAATTGGACAATTCCCTGCTGGATTTACTCAAGGGTAAGATGAAGGAGGTGTTGATGTACTTCTGGAAGAATTTGCAGTTTCTGTTGAAACTTCTCTACCTGCTCTTCTAGGTGCTCATTTTCCTGCTTTAGAGATGTTTGCTCATTTCTGGGTGTTTATTTTGATATGTAAGTGCTTCATTGACTTGACTTTCCTTACACAAATTTTTATATATCACTTGCTTTTTCTCTTCAAGTCTGTTTACATTAACATTTATGGTTACAGCATTGATGAGATTTGATACATTCACATGTATCTTATGAGGCTTGTCTCCTTTTGCAGATTCACTCTTTTCCTGTAGTTCCAAGTTGATAGCAGATGTGTAAACTTCACAGACAGCAGGCACATTTATCAGCTTCAGAACTGTTTCTATCAAATATGTTAACTGGCTGTCTTTATCACTGACAATGAGTTCTAACTGCATTGTGGAATTTTCAAGGTTTTTTTCCCGTTCCTTTAGTTCCTGCATACTTTCATTCCATCTAGCATCTTTCAAAACAAACAACTTTAAGGTCTCCTGAAGCTGAGCATTTTCATTCACAACATTAAGTGTCTCTTCCTGGCATTGTTTGCCATTCTTCTGAGATAAATTTAAGATGATTTTCACCTGAGGCACACTGAAGTGGCAGGATTCAGGACACTCACTGGGAGACAGAGTATTTCCTTGAAGATGAGCCATCATCATGCTGTTGAAAGAAAACCTAGTCCGCTGACTTGTCTATCCTTTGTACAGAATATCTCCTATATTTTCCATTGAAATGAGGAACCTATTCACATCCTTATTAAGTACTGCCAAGCACAAAGTTTATAACATTGGAGGACTAGTGCCCTAAGTTCTTTATACAATGTAGTTATCTGTGCAATCTTCTCGCTGATTTTAAGACAATCTTCAAGTTGAGCAGAAAGGTCCTTGGCTATCTGTTTCTCCTTCAAACTGTGACACCAGAATTTTAGTATGAGAGAAATCAAAGTAGCATATAGTAAGATTTCCAAGGAAAACTCCAGTGTAATTGGGCTGTGCCTCCAGAATTCTTACAAGACCATCAGAACACTGGCCAGAAGCTCTAGGACTAGCTTCAAAGACATTTTTATGGCCCTCAGTAGGGCTTCCATGGTATCAAAAAAACCTACAACTCTGCCTCTGGTAAGAAACATTTGGTCTACAACTGCCAGCTTGGAAACCTGTGAGTGTTCTATCTCAAGGAAAAACAAGTGTCTGGCAACCAGAAGAGACCATCAGTGGTTCTATTGGCAGGGAGACAGTTTGACAGGTTGTGTGAACTAATGCTCCCTGGTTTTACTGTGGTCACTATACTAATATAAATGGATGTTTTTGTAATGTTTAATGGTGAAATGGAAAAGTTTAATTATATCAACTACAGACTAGTCCATTAGATAAGATCACTCTAAGTCCACATGGCCCCTCATGAATACTAGGCACCCAAACAATACCACTCTGAAACAGGCTAGATAAGGAAACAATAGGTTGATCTGGAACTTGGCAAAAAGTCCACATGGACATCAATTCTCCCAAGATGGCTGCTGAAAGACCCTCATGTGATTCACCCATTCAGTACAAGATTTCCTCTGGAAGCCAGGAGAAGCCTAAGATATTCTCCAGGGACCTTTTCATTGGGCACTCCTGGGTGTATTGACCGGTGGGGTAATCAATCAAAACAGCAAACTGCTGGGACTCCTCCTGTGTCATTAGCAAAGAGGTGGAATAATTAATAGTTTAAAAAGTAAGTCTAAAACAAAGAAAAGAAACAAACCCTATTCTAGTCTTTTTCTCCCCTGCCTGGATCACTATAAAAATAAACCCAGGGATTTATAATCTATAGTGGGTAATTTTGTTCTATAAATCAGCCCTTTTTATCACCCTTCAACCCCATCCTCTCTACCTGGGACCGATGACCTGTCATTTTCTCCCATTTTTCTTCTCACCATTCCTTAATAAATTACTGGCCTAAGTAACCCAGTATGCTCTTGAAATTGCTTTTTCCAGCATAGTCAAGAACCTAGAAAAAATCTGGTAACAATTTCATCACCCTTCTCCACACATGAACATTCACAGTTAGATATGGTAATATGATGGGGGCACTCTGCAATGGTGTACTCACGTACCCTTATCCCAAGATGAGGTTATATATTCTACAGTTGTAACATATTTATCTGCAGCTTCCATATTAATTTTGTGTTCAAAGGACCAGAATCTCATTACACTGATGACAATCACACTTATTTTGTTATTTTTGTCTTTTTGTGAGGCCAAGTAAATCACTGTCTTATATGAATTGTAAAAACAGAGGAAATCATTCAGAACTGGGAATGCCTTCACATGGAATCAGTCTTTCTATACTTATCCCACACATCCTATATGGGGAAGACTGTCCTTCAGTTGTGATCAATTGCCCCAGAATCCTTCCATACACAACCTACCATTTTCAGCACATGACTGCATGGCTACCAAAGTTAAATTGGGGAAGTTCCCCAAACCAAAATTTATGCTTTGAAGTGTTCCTCATTTCAAATGAACTTCATATTTATGTTTTTAATTAACTCTACTATTTTCTATGGCTGTCTCAATCCTCAAACCTCTGGTCTAACACCTGGGATTTTTTCCAAGAGTGATTCCACTCACATAAAATTTACGTGAAGGGGAAAATGAAGAATCATCAAAAGAAGCTTGTTGAAGGGTCTTAACAAATACCATGGTTGAGATCACATTTCTGCCTGTAGATTTGTATGAGCTAAGTCAGACTAGATATGGAGGCTGCTGGATATCAAGCAAATGAGAGGTCAGCAATATCTGAATATGGTTTATTTCTTTACTGTTTATAATTCCTTTATTTAATTTGAAAGGGAAAGCATCATTTTAAAAGTTACAACTTGTTTCTTAATGTAACATTTTAATTTAACTTGCAGTAAAGTTTTTTGGCAATCAACAAGCCATCTTAAGACAATTATATACCCAACTGGTGACAATATTTTGGGATAAAAATAAAATATAACTTTTGTGATGGGTGCATGTTAATACATCTTATCATAAATGTTATTTCATACAGTACAATTTAATGAATGAACAATTAAATCCCAGAATGTTTACTGTATGTCTTTTGTTTTTGACTATATATTCTTTTAAAATTGGGATAGAAAATTAAACATGATGTGTTTAATTTATATTTGTGAAATGCCAGGAGAGAGCAATATTATTTTCATGAACTAAGACAGGTTATTTGTGGATTTCCTCCATTAACCATCAGCAGAAATGTTATTATCTTTATACTTTTATATTTTACAATCTCACAGTATCTAGCTATAATTAATATAACTCACCTGTTGAACCCATTATTTTGCATATTTTTCAAGGTGCAAATACTACATGTTTCTTTTAAGATGCCCAGGGTCTGTGTAGAAAACTTTAAAATCTTATTAATAATGATGAAACTACATTCAAGAAATGGATTTATCACATTATACTCAGGGATGCATGAAACCACATACTAAAGTAGAATTTCAAGGGTGTTTTGGGCTCCCCAAAGGGGGACATGGTGCTTAGCCATACAAATACTAAAACAATAGCTCAATAAGCTTTGCTCACTTATAAGTCTTTTCCCTTATAAAAACAACATTGAGAACTACCTCTCAGAGCCCCAATATGTCTTTTTCCCTTTAAACAAAAGTACATATGCAATAGATATTGAAATTTACATTTCCATTTACTCTGCCATCTTAATTGTATTAAAAGTTTCTGAGTACTCTATAATAGAATCTTCAATACTTGGATTTCAAAAACTTCAGAAAATGGGAAAAGTAGTGAATAATTAAATAATACAGAAATAGTAATAGATTGTGCAAATAAAATTCCTGAATTGTTATATGAGTAATTCAACATGCTTTGGATTATTTGCCCATTTTATATGATGACAAAGAGAAGAAATCATTTGAATTTAGGATTGGTAGAAATTTGTTTTTTCTTTCTATTTTTACGTGATGCTCATACATAAGCCTTGAAGGAGGCACTTTCTCTTAACTATTCAAAATTTTTGTGTGTGCTGTTTTGGTGTCCATGTTATTTTGCTTAAGGTGTTTGCCTCCACATCCATTTTGGCCTAGTTAATAAACAATTTTACACCCCTAGCCTTATCATCCCCAGAGTTTAAACTCATATCCATGGCCACCACACAAACCACCCACATGCTTAAGCCAGCACAAACTGCTGAACCCAAATGATAAGCTAAGCATCATCATGGCCCACAGACTGCCAGTACCTTTCCCTTTATGGGGGCCTTTAAAATACATAACCAGTCATTGACAACTGCAGGAAATCTGCTAACGTTCACCCAGAATCATAGAAAGGACAAGCTCATGGGTCTCTGTTACTCTGCTTGTGTGCTCCCCCGACTGCTAGTTGAGCCAAGGAAGTCTATTGTGCTTACTTTGGTACTCAGGGAACCTCCAACTCTCTCTGGAACATGTGAGTAACAAACTGTCTTTCCTCATGTATTTATGGTCTCACTTCCACATTGTGTTACATATGACCTCCACTGGCAACAATATTTAACATCCAACAAAACTAATTCAAAGCAAAAATCATATTAAATGAATTCGTAAGACTTCAGACACTCTGTACATTTTCTTATTGACATCTCATGCATTTGTGTAATTAAAAAAAAAACATATTGATAATCCAAAGATATGTGAAAGGGAAAACACATGAAAGAGCACCCTAATTCAACAACACATTTGAGTTAATTTTTTAACTTTAGACATCTAAAACACCATTGTTGGGTCTCCAGCAATATAAATCTTGGCCCACAGAGAATGTATGTTTTGTTGCTATCTCCATGTGCTTGCTCTTTCTTAGTATGTGATGAATGAAAATTATTGTACTTGGGTCATATTGTTTCTTCCATTTTACCGAAGATGTCTTTTCTCCTGAGCCCTAAGCTGTATGGTTATATAGAAGGAGCCAATCCAAAGCCAGGCTGTAAACATCATAGCTTTAAAGGAAGAATATAGGAATAATATTATTTAGATGCCAGGCATTCATTCTCAAACATCATTGGAAATTCCAAGCAAGGCAGAGGGAATCAAGTAGGCAGGGAATTTAAGCCTATCATGAGTTTGAAGAAAGCTGAGAACATCAGGGATAACAACCTGCTAATCTAAGGTCTACTGTGGTTAATATGAGATACATAGATTTTGGCTGATTGTCATTGTATTAGTCAGCCAAAGGGGTGCTAATGTGAAATACCAAAAATGGGTTGGTCTTTATAAAGGGTATTTATTTGGGGTAGAAGTCCACAGTTACCAGGCCATAAAGCATAAGTTTCTTCCCTCACCAAAGTCCATTGTCACGTGTTGGAGCAAGACAGCTGCCGACATTTGCCCAGGGTTCAAGCTTCTTGGCTTCCT
>JAQZBX010085507.1:0-13113 GCA_029593785.1 Cabassous unicinctus
CAGTTTTATTAAATGATGTTATTGCATTATAACTTGTGCATTGCTTTCTTAATGGTCACTATCCTGATAGCAAAAAATGTAATTTATTTGGTGATGTAATACAAGAAATTAATAAAATCCTAGGCCAAATGCACAATGGGATCAATGATATATCAAATAATTTATTTTTCTTATACTGCCAGTTATAAGGCTTACTAAAGCGGTCCTTGGGATTGCTTTCATAAGGAAATTCTTAGCAATGAAAACTTAGTAAGGTATGAGCTAAAAATGAGGAATGGGCATTTAGTTAATAAGAACAGAAGCACTATAGGAGCAAAAACAGTTTAAGAAGAACCTGTTTTATATAAAGTCTTCTGTTAGACATTAGTAAAAACTCTGCCTGAGATTATTCATGAAATATTTTTTGACATTTTGAGTATGAAGATGATTTGGGCAGCTCTGAATGGAAATTGAATGTGTTTACTCAGTTCAAGTGCTTGTGTTATATATGTATGGCACAATTTTTATACTTTGAGAGAATTATTCTGATTCATGTTTCCTTAAATAACATGGTGTCATCTCTATAGATTTCTTTTACAAGAAGGTTTAGAAGAAATCACCATTGGTACCAAGATATATAAAAATGGAAGTAGTGGTATCACTTTTGCTAGACATTTTTAATGCTCTAAATAATAAACACCCATGTACCTTATCCACTAATCAATTACCTTTCACATGCAAACTCTATCATTTCCTATTTAAGTGATGTTGATAATTTTTTTCTCATTTTGATATTATGAGTGAAAAATATGGCACATGGAAATTTGTTGATTTTGCCAAAGTCAGCAGTAAATAAGTTCAGCTAAATCAAGTCCTACAGAATCTTGGTTCAACATAACTGTAATTTCCCATTGCTACTACATGTAGTTTTTGAGAATGCAGACAAAATACATCAATCATTTTCCTCCTTCTTGGTAATATTTTTTGATTCATCACTTACAGTGTTATGAACTTTTTAAACTAATTAAGTAAAAACATAAATTTTGTCAGAAAGAACATACAGATAGAATATATTAACAAACCAAACAAATTGAAGTTATCTTTTCTGTCCTGCACAGATAAAATACAATTGGAGTAAGAAAAATATTTATCTCAAACTTTTTCTCTCAAAACACATGGCCATTGCTACATTGTTTCATACACTTGATATGATAGAGAAATGGCCTAAGTTAGCACAATATTTATCTTTAGTAATACTTTGCCCAAATGATAAAATATATAATTCCTCTCTAATATAATTCTGCTATGATATGTTTCTCAGATGATTTCCTTTCCTTTTCTTTCTCTTTTGTTTTATATTGCCATTAAAATTGTTAGTAAACATCTGGAGCATTTTTTCAGATAATCTTCAGTTGTTTTTTTTTATAATTCCTTTGTTAAAGTTTCACCATTGTCCATAACTTATAATTTCTATTCATTCTCATGTAGATCCTGTTTATTTGTATGTACTGATGACAAAAATATTTTCTTATGTTTCTTTTTGGCTCCCTTAGGAAATCTTTTCCAGAAATCTACTCTTCCCAAAATGTACAAATTATGTGTTTTATATATATACCATGGTGTTATATATTTTAATACAACACATAATTGTTTTTGCTACTTTTCTCTTACAAAATATGAAATAAATGTATGCAAAAATGATGTTAAATGAAACATTTTTACAACATAATTTCCCTTGGACTATTCCATGTCTACTAGGATGGTGAATTAATTCATTTCTCCTTTTTATGTGTGAAGATAAACTGAGATATGTAATTTCTTCTTCAGAACATAGTTGTGTATCTATTCATCAAATGGAGGTCTATTGGAAATGGATACGCACTATTAATTTTCTCATCCTGTCCTTCCACATACTGAATATATGTGATGTAATAAACAGTATAACAGAAATATAAAAAACCTCCAGGCCCTTCAAATCTTTGTCTCTATAACACTTTAAGGCACCAAAAGGACCACTTTTCCATCACAATTTAAGCCAAATTCTGATTTATTCACTACCTAATTTATTTAAGATGTCATCATTCATATTTTGTCAAATATATGATAAGCAAATAAAGCTCAATATTATATACCTTTAATTTTCTGAAAACCACTTCTAATCTCCTCAATTTTTTACAAAATGTGAAAATGTTAACTGGCATGCAAGTATAATGTTCATTAAAAATGATTATTAAAATCCACTTAAACCTCACATACAAGGCTACAGTTAGATCTCAGTTTAAGAATCTCGGTGACAGACCAAGATTCAGACACAAGTTTATTTGGATGCCAGCATGGCAGAGATCTGAAGAGAGACTTCATCCCAAACATACAGGTTGGGTGTGCTCCCTTTGAGCTGGGAAAACTGGGCAGGTTTACAGAAAGTGCGTAGGGGAGTGGAATGAAAATATAGTGTGTGAAAGTACCAAGTTAGCTAGATTAGAGTAGGGCATAATGTTCCAGAGAAGTGTCTAACCATTGATGACGGAATGTTCTGTGGCCTTGAGGGGGTAGTGATAAGCAAGGGCCAAAATGGGACATTCTGTGTATGAACACATACAAAACTCAGGATGCAAGAGGTTAATTCTAACAGTCCCTTTTCATGTTTCATATTGATATGCTCCTATTCAATTCATGCCCACGTAAGAAATTGTCACTTGACTTATAATTCTCTACCTCACTCTTTATGACGTTTATGAAATTAGGGAGTTGGTTTCAATGATCTGAAAACAGAGAACTGAATTTTTCCAAATCTGCTTTACTCCCACATAAAGTTGTTTAGCATATTGAGTAAAACAATTCAATTATTTTTTTCTTCTGAGAATATCTTTTTACACCAAATGATTTTCATGGCATTCCTCATCTCCAAATTCCCAATATACAGAAAAGGATCAAATATAGGAATAATGATGGTATAAAATAGTGCAAATACATTATTCTCACAATGGTTGCAGGAGGTTTAAGACAGGCAAATATTAATGCCCCCCCCCAAAAATATATACTAACACAGTGATTTGAGACCCATATGTAGAGGGGGCTTTTCATCTTCCCTCAGCTGAGTGAGTTCTTCAGGTGAGTAATGTAATGACATAAGACTCAAAGAAGAGGAAAAAGGTTATTAAAACAAACATTCCTGAGTTGACAACCACAGGACATCAGTGATGCAGGTTTCAGTACAGGAAACATTCATAAAAAGGAAAATTGCACAATAGTATTGAATTATTTCATTGAAGCCAGAGAAGACTAGCAAAATTATGACAGAAAACTGGATGGAGGAATGGACAGCCCTGCTAGTCCAGGTAGCTATCATTAGGAGACTGCATCCTGTCCTGTTCATGGTAATCACATAGCAGAGTGGTTGCAGATGGCAACACAATAATCAAAGGCCATGTCTACAAGGATGAAGTTTTCAGTCATTCCAGAGAAGAGCAAGGAAAACACTTAAACATGATATTACCAAAGGAGATTATTTTTCTCTATTAGCAGATCAGTAGTCAGTTTGAGAGTCACACAGGGGATAGCAGATATCCATACATGATAAACGACTGAGGAAAAGTACATTGGTTGTTGAAAAAGAAAGATTGATTGAATGAAGACAGGACTAAGAAGTTTCCCACCACAACAGCAACATAAAAAGTAAGAAAATACCAAAGCTAATTATGTATATGTTTTGGTCGAAGAATGTCCCATGAAGGTGAATTCTGATATGTTCCTCTGATGTTCTATATATTGAGTTTATTATATGTTATGCACAAATAGTTAAGTACCTGAAAAATATAAAAAACATCAACAGATATTTGGATGATACAATCATAGTATGGTCCCAATTATTTAAAAACCATCAAAAAATCATGGAAGCAAATGCACAACTAATATTCATTATATTTTTTCTTAGGTATCATAGTTAAATTCTTTAATATTTTTTTATATTTTCAAATATTGTTACATTGATGTCACTAAATATGTATTTTATCCAGATTTGAAAATATAATGATTTACATATTACTATTTCCAAAATGGAAAATGCCCTATTTTAGTAATAATGAAAATTTATTTATTTATTTATTTATTTATTTTAATGGATACATATAATTTTTTTTTTGATCAAACAATATGTTACACAATATATTTGGGCATAGTAATGCATTCATACAGTATATGTCCTTTTGTGTCTGGCTTGCTTCACTCAGCATAATGTCCTTCAGGTTCATCCATGTTGCCATATGCTTTACGACTTCATTTCTTCTTACAGCTGCATAATATTCCATATTGTGAAGAGACCACAGTTTGTTTATCCATTCATCTGTTGATGGACACATGGGTTGTTTCCAACTTTTGGCAATGGTGAATAATGTTACTATGAACATCGATGTGCAGATGTCTGTTCGTGTCACTGCTCTCAGTTCTTCTGGATATATACCCAGTAGTGGTATTGCAGGCTCATGTGGCAAGTCTGTATACAACTTCATTAGGAACAGTCCTCCATAGTGGCTGTACCATTCTGCATTCTCACCAACAGTGAAGAAGTGTTCCTATCTCTCCACATCCTCCTCAACACTTGTAGTTCTCTGTCTTTTTAATAGTGGCCATTCTGATAGGTGTAAAATGATATCTCATTGTAGTTTTGATTTGCATTTTCCTAATCATGAGTGATGTTGAGCATTTCTTCATGTGTTTTTTTTTTTTGCCATTTGTATTTCTTCTTTGGAGAAATGTCTATTCAAGTCCTTCGCCCATTTTTTAATTGGGTCATTTGTCTTTTTATTGTTGAGTTGTAACATCTCTTTATATATCCTGGATATTAAACCCTTATCAGATATGTGATTTCCAAATATTTTTTCCCATTGAGTTGGCTGCCTTTTCACCCTTCTGACAAAGTCCTGTGAGATGCAAAAGTGTTTAATTTTGAGGAGGTCCCATTTATTTATTTTTTTTGTTGCACGTGCTTTGGGTGTAAGGTCTAAGAAACCACCACCTACTACAAGGTCTTGAAGATGTTTCCCTATATTTTCTTCTAGTAGTTTTATGGTCCTGGTTTTTATATTTAGATCTTTGATCCATTTTGAGTTCCTATTGTGCTCTTTATTCATAGTGGCGTTCTCATTATGCCTTGTTCTCTTCACCAGCATGATAATGGATCATTTCTCTGTATTTTCTTTATGCATATGTTCAAGAACTGCAATTGCATTATAGTTTTTGCACTTTTAATTTTTTTTTTATTTTCAAACACTTTACTTGAGATATTTTTGCAAAAGTACCTTACAATACTCCTCTATTTCTTTCACCCAGATTCCCTAAGTATTAACATCTTCCATAATCACAGGACGATGATGAAAAACAGGAAGTTAATATTGCTTAATATTCAGACATTTTAAAAATGTCAAACATTGTTCTAGTAATGCCTCCCCTTCTTTTTTGCTCCATGAGACAATCCAAGATCACATATTGAATTTAGTAGTTATATCTTTTTAGTCTTCTCCTATTTGGGACAGGTTATTTTCTTTTTAACTAAATCAGTTTTAGAGATACATATTAATAAAGCATAAACCCATCCAAAGTGTAAACTCAGTCGTATTTGGTGTAATCACATCTTTGCACTTTCATCACTTCGGTCATTCTTAGATCACCTTCATTATTACAATAATAATAATAATACTCGTAATAAACACAAACAAAACTCATCACCTCTCAATCTCTCTATGCTTCTCCTGCCATACATAGCTGCTATTTTTTTCTTCACTCTACTGTATTTATATTTATAGTTTGTAAAAACAGTCTTGTATATGCAATATCACTGATATTCATGTTTTACAAGAGGCTTCACTATCTTAAACAGTCCAAGCTTGAGTTTTTAAGTTTCCTTCTAGTAATATTCATGACCTTAGACTTTCCCTTTCAACCACTGTTAGGACAGATTTTAAGTCTTTATCTTGCATGACTTTGACTCTTAAAGATATTACAATTATTTTATAGAATGAGCTTCAGTTTGCATTTGTCTGAAGTTTCTCATATAATTTCAGGTTATGTATTTTTGACAAGAATACTAAAAAACTGTGTCATGTACTTCTTAATTTATAAAAAGTGCCATTATCGATAATGTAAACTTTTATCACCTTAGATAAGATGTTGATGGTCAGGATAAATTTAGTAATTTGTTTTATAACCTTTTTAAAAAGATACTTAGATTACATAAATGTTACATGAAAAATATAGGAAATTCCCATATACCCCACTCCCCACTCCTCTCACATTTTCCCACAATAACAATATTCTTTATTAGTGTGGTACATCCATTGCAATTGATAAAACAATTTGAAACATTGCCACTAAGCATGGATTGAAGTTTACATTGCAGATTACACTATCTCCCACACAATTCTGTAGGGTATGGCAAGATACATAATGGCCTGTATCTGTCATTGCAATGTCATTCAGGATGATTCCCAAGACCTGAAAACACCCTTGTATTATACCTATTTTTCCCTCTCTGCTCTCAGAACCTCCAGTGACCAAAGACTCCACATCAATGATATAATTTCTTCCATTGATAAAATCACAATAAGTCTATTATAGAATTCCAGTAAGTCTACTTTACTCCATACTTGATTCCTCAGTTCCGAGGATTCAAGGATGGTGATGCCCACTCCACCTCTACTTGAGAAGAAGTTTTGATCTCAAATGGCTGAGGGATGGGACTCTCTTACTTGAAGTTGTAGGCCCTCACAGGTCCTTGGTATGGTTGTTTTCCATCATCTCCTCCTTGTTAGTTGTCCTGGGTGTGTCCAATGAATGGGAGAGTAGGTGTTGCAACTTTGTTCAGGGTCAGGGCCCAGCTGGCACATGTACACCACAAAGATTTAAGTCTCTTGGATGTACACATACAAACTTTAGTACTAATTAAAGGTTAAAAAAGAAGGGACAGTAGAGCCATTTGTATGGTAAACACAACTGAGTCCTACTCCATCACCCTGGGGAGTATAAATGCCAAAGTAGGGCCCATTGGCAAGGCACCAAACGTCTGAGCTATCTGCCCTGACTATAGTGTCTGGGTGTCTACAGAGTCCTCTGGAGACCAGTTATTTTAAGTAGTATCTACTGTGACTGTCAATGAGATCTAGCTGAGATGTGTACAATCATAACCTCTTGAATGACCTCCTGACTCACTTTGAAGTCTCTTAGCCATATAAATGTATTTGGTTTTCCTTTTCCAACCTTTTGGTCAGGGTCTTTTTCCAGTTGCACTGCTAGTTGGTACTTGGTACTTGAGACTCATTGCCAAGGAGTCTCATCCCCAGGAGTCAGGTCTCACACTGAATAGAATTTATTGCATTTATATTGTGAGTTCAGCTTAGAAAGAGGCTACATCTCAGTAACAAGGAGGCTCTCAGGGAGTAACTCTTAAGCACCCTATAATACTAGTCTAAATTTCAGTAAAGTCACAGGTTATAAGATCAATGTTCAAAAATCCATAGCATTTCTGTATATCAATAATGAACAATCTGAATAGTAAATCAAGAAAAATTCCCATTAAAATAACAACTAAATGAATCAAGTACCTGGGACTAAACTTAAATAAAGATGTAAATGACTTATACACAGAAAATTACACAGCACTATTAAAGGAAATCAAAGAAGACAAATAAATGGAAGAATATTCTCTGTTCATGGATAGGAAGACTAAACATCATTAAGATGTCTATCCTACACAAACTGATCTACAGATTTAACACAATCCCAGTAAAAATCACCACAGCATATTATACTAAATTGGAAAAACTAACTATGAAATTTGTAAGGGCAAGAGGCCCCAAAAGCAAAAGATATATTGAAAAAGAAAAATAAAATTGGAGGAATCACACTACCTGATTAAAAACATACTCCAAAGCTACAGTGGTCCAAAGTCATGTATGCTCAGTATGTACAAGGATGTACATACTGAGCAATGGAATTTTGAAATGAGAGTTCTGATATAGATCCTCATATATACAGTCATCGGATATTTGACAAGGCCACCAAGCCCATTCAACAGGGAAAGAATGGCCTCTTCAACAAATGGTGCTTGGAGAACTGGATATCCATATCAAAAGAATGATAGAGAAACACCATCTCACACCTTATACTAAAATTAACTCAAAATGCATTGAACATCTAAATATAAGAGCCAAGACCATAAAGACCTTGGGAGATAATGTAAGGAAGCATCACATGATCTTGTATTAGGAAATGTTTCTTGAATTTTACATCAAAATCACAAGCAATGAAAGAAAAAATAAATAAATGAGCCCTCCTCAAAATTAAACATTTGTACCTCAAAGGAGTTTGTCCAAAAAGTGAAAAGGCAGGCTACCCAATGGGAGAAAATATTTGGTAACTCTATATATGATAGAAGCCTAATATCTATCATATGAAAAGCAATCCTACACCTTGAAAATAAAGAGATAAACAACCCATTTAAAAAAATGGGTTAGTGATTTGAATAGACAGTTCTCCAAAGAAAAAATAAAATGACAAAAGAGCACAGGGAAAGATGCTCAACATCACTAGCTATTAGAGAATTGCAAATCAAAACTATAATGACCTATCATCTTACAACTTTTAGACTGGTGGCTATTAAAAAAACAGAGGACTACAAGTGTTGAAGAGGATGTGGAGGAATGGGAATCCTATCCACTACTGGTGGGAATGTAGAATGGTGCAGCCATCATATAGGAGAGATTGGGGTTCCTCAGAAAACTAACTATAGAGCTGCCATATGATCCAGCAATTTCACTGCTGGGTATACCTAGAAAAATTGAAAGCAAGGACACGAACAGATATATGCATACAAATGATCCCAGCAGCATTATTCAATATTGCCAAAAGTTTAAATCAACTGAAATGCCCTTTAGCAGATAAATGTTTAAACTAATTGTGCTATATACACAAATGGAGTGTTACTCATTTGTAAGAAGGAATACAGCACTAACACATGGGATAACATGGATGAATCTTGAGGACCCTATGTTGAGTGAAGCAAACTAGACACTGAAGGACAAATATTTCATGATGACACTGATATGAATTAAGCAAATTGAGTATTTATTTTTGAATTTACATATATATATGTATGTATATGAGTTAAGCAAATTAATTGCCATCACCTGCTTGATGTGCAGAGTGGGTAAGATTCTTTGAAATAGAGGACAGGAGGGTGGCTATATAATGAGCTTGGGATGCCAAACTTATGGTGTTACAGTACATAAAATTGTTTAAAACACTCAGCAAAAAGAGGAATTTTTGTCACTGATATTTTTGAAAATAATTAGAGAACTTATTTATCTCTCCAAAATGCATTTTAATATTAGGTGGTATTTAAGGATTACTCTATAGTAATTAAATTATTGGTGCATATAAGTTAAGAACAAAAAACTTATTGAAAGTCACAAATACTTTGAGCTCAGTAAAATTTAGGTATTATTATAAGATAAATTATATACACCAATGTTAATAAAAGATTATTTTATTCAATTTAACCATAGAGAAATATTATTGTCAGGAAGTACACAGCTCTTATCTGTCACATGACTTATTGGTATATTGGATTATATTATTTTATTTGTGATCAGAGTATGACTTACACGAAGGAAGTGAAAGAATCTCTGACAAAGGGGTTTCTCTTTTGAGTGCTGTTTTCCCCACTAGTTAGGAATTAGAATCAAGGTCAGCTATTCACTTTAATCTGAAATTAGCTATGTTAGCTATATATGAGCTCAAATAATATTTTTAATACAGAACATTTTAAACTAAATACGTGTATACATTAAATTCCATCATTTTCCATATTTTGTAGTCATATTTCTGATAATAATTGGGGGAGGGAGCAGGTGAAATTTTCTTTTTCTTTAAAAATCTTTGCTTGGAAACCAAATGATGGGAAACAATTTGGGCTCTTACCTGAATTGCAAGTAGCCTCCAAATAAATGCTTGTTCCTGACCTTAGAAAGAAAGATTTCAGTCTTTCATAAATAAGTAGAATGTTAGCTGTGGACTTTTCATATATGTCATTTATCTTGTTGAGGATCTTGTCTTTTATTCCTAATATTGTAAGTGTTTTTACTATGAAGTGCTCCTGGACTTTGCCAAATGCCTTTTCTGCATCAATTGAGGTGATCATCTGTGTGTGTGTGTTTATGCCTTCAATCTGTTAATGTGGTTTATTGCATTAATTCATTTTCCTATGATGAACCATGCTTGCATACCAGAGATAAATACCATTTGATCATCGTGGTATAATTCCTTTAATGTGCTATTGGACTCAGTTTGCTAGCATTTTATTGAGCATCTATATTAATAAGTTATAATGGTCTGCAATTTTCTTTTCTTGTAAATTTATCTGCTTTACATGAAAGTGATGTTGGAATCTTAGAATGAGTTAGGGAGTGTTCCCTCTTCTTCAATTCTCTGGAAGAGTTTGAGCAGAATTGGATTTTAGTATTCTTGGAATTTATGCTAAAATTCCCCTGGGAAGCCTTCTTGTCCTGGGCTTTTCTTTGATGGTAGGATTTTAATTATTGATTCAATGTCTTCATTAGTAGTTAGTTTGTTGATTATTTTATTTCTTCTTGAGTCAGTATGGGTAGTTTGCGTGTTTCTATGAATTTGTCCTTTTCTAAGTTATCTAATTTATTGGTTTACAGTTGTTCATAGTATTTGCTTACAGTCTTTATTTCAGCAGGCTCTACAGTAATGTCCCCATTTAACTCTCTGATTTCCTTTTTTTCTTCCTCTTTTTTTTTCTTTATCTTTCTAGATAAAGTTTTCTCGATTGCATTGATTTTTTCAAAGAACCAAGTTTAGTTTTTGTTGAATCTATCTATTGTATATTTTATGTTCTCTATTACATTTATCTCTGCTCTGTGTTATTTCTTCCTCTGGTCTCTTTGTGTTGAATTTGTTCTTGTTTTTATTATTTTCTTCAATTTTGAGGTTGGGTATCTGATTTGAAATTTTTCTTCATTTTAATGTAAGCATTTAGATCTATAATTTTTTCTCACTGCTCTGTCTTTCCTTTGATCCATGAATTTTGGTATGTTGTATTTTCATTTTCATTCCCCTCAAGATATCAAGATATTTCCTGGTTCCCCTTGTGATTTCCTCTTTAACACATAGGTTGCTGAAGAACATATTGTTTAATTTCCACATATTTGTGAATTTTCTATTTCTTCCTCTGTTACTGATTTTCAGTTTCATTCTGTTGTGGTCAGAGAAGATACATTGCATAATTTCAAATATTTTTAAATTTATTGAGTTTTGTTTTGTGACCTAGCACATGATCTTTCTTGGAGAATCATCCATATGCACTCGAGATGAATGTGTATTCTTTTGTAGGTAGTTTAGTGAAGTTTTCTATATATGTCTGCTAGGTTTAATTGGTTTAGTGTATCATTCAATCTTGTACTACCTTACTGACCTGTCTAGATGTTCTAACCATTATAGAAAGTGGTGTATTAAATTTCCCTACTGTTAATATAGAATCATAAATTTCTCTATCAAATCTGTCAGTACTTGCTTCATATATACTAATTCTACAAATAGTTGCATATATATTTATAATGGTTACATCTGCTTGTTGGGTTAACCCCTTTATCAGTATCAATGTCTTTCTTTGTTTCCTGTAGCTGCTTTTATTTAAAGTCTATGTTATCTTATATTAGTATAGATACTCCAATCTCTCTCTTGATTACTACTTCCATGGTATATATTTTCCCCATCTTTTCATTTTCAACATATGGATTTCTTTGAATTTAAGTTGAGTCTCTTGTGGACAGCATATAGTGGGATCATGCTTTTTACCCACTCTGTGAGTGCCTTCTCTTTTCAACATGGATATATTGTCATGTATATTTCTTCTGGCTGCCACGGTGTTGAAATTTGACATCTTAAATACATATCGTATTTGGATTGATACCAACTTGGCTTCAATTACGTACACATAAAATTTTCTTAAACTACTAATCACCCCCTCCTTTTTCTCTACTTCTTACCAGTTAGAACTTTTTACATTGTATGAACAAAAGCATAGATATACCATTACTTTTTATGCATTTGCATTTTAGGACCTGCAGGAAGTGAGAAGTTGAGCTACACTAAAAATGCACTACATTATTACTGGAATTTACAATTGTGTTTATGCTTACATTTATTGGTGGTCTCTATTTCCCTATGATGCTTTGAACCATTTTCGATTGTCCTTTCATTTCAGTCTGAAGAACTCTCTTTAGCATTGATAGTAGGACAGAGATGGTGATGATGAACTCCCTCAGCATTTGTTTATTTGAAAATGTGTTAATCTCATCTTCATTTTGAAAGAAAGTCTAACTGGATATAATATTCTTTTCAGAAATTGTTTTAAGTAATTTAAGTATTTCTACCAGCAGTTTTCTTGCCTCCATCATTTCTGATATTAAAATTGCACTCAATCTAAGTAGGACTCCCTTGTAAATAACATGTTGCTCTTCTCTTACAGCTTTCAGAACTCTCTTTTATCCTTTGCATTTGATAGTGTGATCAGTATAAGATGGGATATATTTTTCTTCATGTGTTTCCTGTTTGGTGTTCATTGAGCTTCTTGGATGTGAAAGTTCATGTCTTTTGCTGAGTTTGGGAAGTTCTTTGCCACTATTTCTTTGACTAATCTTTCTGTCTCTTTTTTCTTTTTCTTACCCTTCTGTGTTTCCCATAATGCTTATATTGGTGTGCTTCATGATGTCCCATAGCTGTCCTGGGATATTTTTGCTATTACCATTTCTTTTTTCTTTCTGCTACTCAGCCTGACTCATTTAAAGTATCTTGTCTTCACGTTTGCTAATTCTTTGTTCTACCAGGTCCAATATATTTTTGGCCACTTTTTTATTTCAATTACTGTGGTCCTCAAATAAAGTCAATTAATTTTGTTCCTTTTTAAAATTTCTATTTCTTTACTAAGTTATCATGTTGCTCAGCCATTGTTTTCTTTGTATCTTAATTCTTTCTCTGTAATTTCCTCCACGTCATTGAACACTTTATGATCAATTTTAAAAGCTCTGTTTAGTATGTCTACATTTTTGTCTTTGTTGT
>JAQZBX010085509.1:0-13130 GCA_029593785.1 Cabassous unicinctus
CGAATCCTCATCTCTCCTTTGATCTCAGGTTCTCAGGAGGGAAAACTCTAGCCTCAGGGAATTATTTTGTCACTATTATCATCATTGTTATCAATACAACAAGAACATGGTTAAGATTTATTGTGCATATGGGGTAACTTTATTTAACCCTCACATTATCCTGTGAGGTAGACACTATTATTATTATTATTATTCCCATATTACAGAACCAAGGGTTAGAGAGCTTGAGTAACTTAGCTAAGGTTATGCAGCTAAAAATTGACAAAGCTGGGATTTATTTATTTATTTATTTATTTTTAAAGATTTATTTATTTATTTATCCCCCCCTTGCTGCTTGTGCTTGCTGTGTCCATTTGCTGTGTGTTCTTTCTGTGTCTGCTTATCTCCCCCTTGCTATGAGGTCTTGCTGCATCAGCCCACCGCACCACGCGGGCCGGCCTGCCCTCACAAGGAAGCCCCGGGAAACGAACCCGGGGCCTCCCATATAGTAAACGGGAGCTCTATAGATTGAGCCACACCCGCTTCCGAAAGCTGGGATTTAGATTCCCATAGTCTGATCCCAGGAACCCATATGCTCAGTCACTCACTCTACTAAGAAGCTTGCAGAAGAACAGATATTCCCCACACTCTTAGAGTGAACTATAACCTTTTCTCCTTCTCAGGGATCCAGGCCAAAAGATTTTGACCTTTTCTCAGAATTCTTTCCAATAGCAGAATATGAACTTCTAGCCTTGCTGGGAATATCCTTCCAAAATTCAAAGCTACAGACTGCAGCCCTACCAAATCATCTCAAGGTCAGAGATACCGACTATTACTAGATTTCAAATGTCTTTCTTTAAAGTTTGTGTGCTCAGGTTACAGAATTACTAGGCTGGGAGAGAGTGAACCCAAAAAGCAATCCAATAAACACTAGAATTTACAGGTTACGGAATGCATATACATGTGGGCATGGTTCTCATTGTTATTTTCTGTTTGTTTGCTCTCCATGGGATCCCATGTTTTTGAGGGAAATGATAGTACTTTCTGCAGAGGTATACATATGTTCTATTGATCTAGGAACAGGGGTTGGCCTACAATAAATGCATTTATTGATGGAATCCTTTAGGAATACCAGTCAAATACTGAGAGTTAATTCACTGCAAGTTAGCTGAGTCTACTCTTTGACTTAAGGGAACAATTCATACCTGTTTGTAATCAGCAACAAATTCCATCAGTGAATAGTCCGTAATCCATTCCAAAGCAAACCCACGGCCAGCAAATACTGGTCGTTACTTGCTTTAATACCCACCCCCAACCCTATTTTTCAAGCCTTTCCTTTTGTTTGCCTCTCAGTAGAGATGAAGAACGGCTGGCCCTCCTCCTCATTATAAGACTCCTTATTTACTTAAGAAATATACCAGTGAAAGTCATCCTTAACATTTTATTCCTTAACGCAAATTTTCTGGTTCATTGCACCCTCTCGCTTCTTCACTGTTTTCCTCTTAACCTTCCCCAAGCTCCTGGATGCTCCTCATCTGCTGGGCTGTGCTCAGGAAGTGGCAAGACTCTGACAAGCTCCGATCAGCAACGGTAATTAAGGTATTCTCAAATGCCTCCTGTCCCAATAAATGCTTACTTACCACTTTCTGAGTCCAACCTTACAGTTTTCCACTTCAGAACATCGAAGACTAACATAGGGAAGTTCAAAGTCTGCCATTTTTTTCACAACTAGAGAAGAGGGAAAGAGTGTCTTACTGGTTAAACAGCATCAATAATTTACACACAGAAGCTTTAAAATGAGAAAATAAAATGTTAATAGTGTAGAGAATAAAATAAGACTAATAATCTTCTTTTGCATTTGTATACGATTTTTAACTTTCTGGAGTTCACTCAAAAACTAAGTTCAATTGATCTTCATAAAATGCCAGCTTGAGTAAGGAATATTTTACACTGTGATACAGATGAAGAAACTGAGGTTCAGAGAGGTCCAGCACCTTTGCCAGCACACACAGCCCCTAGCAGCAGAGCCAAGACCCAAATCCCTTGAGTTGCAATTCAAAACCACCTCCCACTTCTTGAGCATGTATGTAAACTGCCTTAAGATAACTGATCCCATGTCACAACTAAAAAGCTTGTAATATCCAGAAATGCGCTGAAGAGCAAAGCAGAAGCTGTTTTTTTTTGACATCTTTCACTATCTCATGACACCTTTTTTAAAAAAGAATCTAAGAACTTACTTACATCACAAAGTCTTTTATGACAAATATCCCTAAGAAGGAGAAGTTCTGCTCTGGTGGGATGTCCTAGCAGAGTCGAGCTCTCCACTCACATTGGGGTTGCGATGTGGCTTGGTGCACAGCAGTCAGGGCCAGAGTGGAAGGGTCCAGGGGGGAATGGGCTTCAGGATTGGGGCCAGGCAGGTGTTCTCCCTGTAGTTGTCACCTCCCCATCCTTGACCCCAGCTCGCCCTATACAGAGATGCAACCTCTCACAGTGTAGTGTGAGTAGGGACCACACACTGGAGAGCTTTCCTGGGGGGTAACCAACCCCCCTAGGCTGAGCTCCTGCTCACCCCTGCCCATGGCCGTCTCATTTCTTCTCTCCTTCTTACCAGAGAGCTTGTCCTCCTTGTGAAATTGAACGAGAAACAGGCTGAAGTAGCCCAAGAGCTCCTGACACAGTCCAATTCTGTATGAAACCACCTTTAACCAAAGACAAGACAAAGGGGGGAAGTGAGAAGCATCCACCATGCTTGCTAACTGTGCCATATAAAATTTGAAATTGCCTCTGAACATCAATAAAAAGTGTTTTCATATACTAATGCACATTGAAAGAAATCATTCTCAAATCTAAATACAGAAAATCAGAGAGAAGAAAATAGAAGCCAGTCCCACTAGCTGAGGCTATTGTCCCACCTGGTATGAAGAACAGGCCTGCGCCTCAAGTCCCCAGAGCATTTTGGTCTTTATTGTCCACTGGAGGGCAGCGGTCATTCTCCACAACCATCTGTCCCTCAGTGACATCTGCCGCCACAGCCCCCACACCCATTTACCTTCCTGTGGGCTGGATTTCCAGGTACTCGACAAGGGAAGGCCAGGGGCCCCTTCCCCACTGCTCGACTGGCATATTAAAGTTTATGTGCTGCTCCCCCACTGACATCCAGGCGGCCTCGCGCTGCTGTCTCCCGTGATGGTAAACACGAGAAAATTCTCAGGTAAACCTCAGATCCCAGGCACAGGCTGAACTAATTTCACAATCCTCTTTGACCTTTTATTCCCACACCTGTGGCTTCATTTTTACCAATGGGCAACCAGGTTGTAATCTCAAAACGGTTTATGCCTTCCCTTGGCAGGAACTTCCCACCCTACACAAACTATCTGCGCTTCGCCCAGCCCCTGGGCCTCTTTAAGACCGGAAGCTTGAGATTTCTTTGCACTCTCTGTTTTAATTCACTAAGTCACCGCTGTAACACACAAGGATTCACTTTTACAGCCCTGTATGTGAGCTGGAGCTTTAACCATGGCTCTAGGTGGCAGCTATAAAACTATCAGGCTCAAAGGGGGTTACTCTTCTTGTCAGAGATCTGTAAATTACCTCAGGAGACAGTCTTATTAGGTGGATGGTTTGAGGGTGTTCTCAGTATAGCTTTGAAAATAAACAAGAGCCTGGAAATATTTTTACTCAATGCTCATTCCTACATCCCTTCTTTCTATCTTACTCTTCCCCGCCATCCTTGCAAAAAAAAAAAATACCCAAACCAAAAAACTGGGCTCTTCTTTGTGAAGGCTTTGGGGGGATGTGGGGCTGAGTGCATGCTGGTGGTTAATAGCTTAGTAAAGACATCTCTATTCCTAGAGTAAATATGACACATGTCCACTCAAATTAGTTTACCCCCTTCTCTGATCCATTTAGTGAAAATAGCAAGGTGACAAGCCAAGGCAAACAGAGAGGAGGAATTTTTAAAAAGGAGAATAGAGAAGACTTCTATAATTTATAAAGACATAAATACAACACCTTTTTTTTAAACTTTAAACTTCAAAAATTAAAATAACAAGATGAAAGGCAGCTTAACAAATGATGGAAGTATTACTTTAAAAATCCTGTCCAGGCACATTTATCTTATTTAATCCTAATAACAAATTCAATTGTTTCCCCAGTGTTCCGAAAGATGAATAAATGAGCACAGATTGGTTAGATGACATGACCAAGGTCTGCTTGTCAATGAAGAAAATGATAAGAAATGCTTGATCATATTCACATCCTAAAAAACTAAATTCCATATTCTTTTTTTTTTTTTTACCTTTAGCACTGATACAGTACCTTCTTTGCTGTTGCTACAAAAACATGACAAAATTATTGTTAACTATAGTCTATAAGTTGTATTAGTTGTATTTTTCCCATGATGTATCACCAAATACTTAACACCTTGTAATAGAGGAACATTCTTGTATTTGTATTAGCCACAATCCTTATCTACTACCAAAACCACTATATTTTACAGCTCTTAGATTATCCCCTAGCTGTCTTTCAATTAACATTATCCTCCCTAGACTACCCCTTTCAGCCACAATCACATTTATGAATCAGCAGTGTTAGTTATACTCACTAAAATGTGCTACTATCAACTCTATTCATTTCCACATATTTACAATCGACCTTATTAAACATTCTACATACATTCAGCATCAGCTTCCCTTTCTCAACCCACATTCTGTCTCCTACTAACCTATACCCTATTAACTCCATAAGTTTACTCGTTGTATTTAGTTCATATCAGTGAGATCATACAATATTTATCTATTTGTGTCTGGCTTATTTCACCCAACATAACATCCTCATCTTTTTCTTTTTTTTTAAATGTCCTGGATACATATAAAATTTTTTAAAATCAAACAATATGTTACACAATATATTTGGTACATAGTAATGCAATCATACAGTATTTATCCATTTGTGTCTTGTTTATTTTACCCTACAATATCCTCACCTTCTTTTGAGGAGTAAACATTGGCAAAAGGAGACATGATAACATCTTCCCTCTTAGCAAATGTTAACAATGCTTTAAAATACAACCACCAATAAAACTACATTAGTACTAGTGTATTTAAAAAAAACAAAAACCAGGGAGCAGATGTGGCTCAAGCTGTTGAGCACCCATCCCCCACAAAGGATGTCCTGGGTTTGGTTGCTGGTGCCTCCTGAAAAAACAAAAACAACAAGCAAAACAAACGAAAAAACCAACTCAAGGAAGCTGACGTGGCTCAGTGGTTGAGTGTCAGCTTCCCACCTATGAGGTCCTGGGTTCAATCCCCAGTGCCAGTACCTCAAAAAACAACAACAACAAAAATGAATAAGAGATTTGAGCTTGTTGTTCATTCTCAAAGAGTCCATTAAAAAGTAAAAGGGAAGCAAAGTGAGAATGGTAGCAAGTATGCTTGACAAGATATAGAAAATAATTTTTAATTACAGAACTTAAATTACATTTTTATGTAAGCTAGAGAATTTCCAACTCCCTAGAAGAGAATTCATGTCTAAGCCTGGCCAAGTGTTCACATTTACCCTCAACCCTTCCACTTCTAGGGTAGAACTTCCATTTAAACTTACCTGATGCTATTGTCACCAGTGCTGTGGCAACAATCCAATTGGAAGAGGGAAAATATATTCTTCTAAGACCACAACTGTATCTCATGAAATGTATGCTATTAGTTACAAGGGGAACTAGACAGAACAGATGGTTTTGTGGATCTCTGTGGATCCCTACTTAATACTTATTCAGCATTCCTTCTGTTCTCAATAACAATACCAATAACAAAAAAGAAACACTGCCACTGTTATTGCCCACAAACTACTGCTTAGACATAGTCTAGAGAGATTAGGTAACTTGCCCAAACTTACACAGCTACAAAGAATTCGAATCCAGTACTCATCCTAACCCCTGAAGATGGGAGATGCCAAACTATAGCCATCTTTAGCCTGCAGATGTGTCTAGCTTGGCCCATGAACCCAGTGGTTGAAGAACAAGTTGATAATGATGTCTTTGAGCTGAGCAGGTGCTCTCCAGTTCTCCACATGCCCAAACATGTCCAGATTATTTTATATCCTGCTGCTGTATCTCTAAATTCCCTCCAGGCCCTAGATGTGTCTGAGTTTGTGGCTCCTAGATATGCTATTAGTGACCTTCTCCTCCCTGAGTGTTTAACTCCCACTTTGTAGGTTCAGGGAAGGGAATCTAGGGAAATGTTTGGGGTTTTTTGTTTTTGGGCATAAATACTGAGGAAAGATGCTACAAAGAGGCAGTGTAACATCTGGATCTGGGATAATATGTTAAGATATTAACTTTTGTTTTTTCTTCCCCATATTTTCCCCCTTTCTCTTTCTTCCATTCAGACTGGTGTGTTTTGTTTTTTCAGGAGCAATATGTGACACAGCAAAAAGCAGAAGTGGTCTGTAGGTTTTTCTGACCTTTTCTCCCCAAATCCTAATCCCTCAGGAAAACTTTGGGGGGAGGGTGGTGAAGTAATTAAAAAAAAAAAAAAAGTTTGTAAGGAGATAGGAATTGCCTCTAAGGAAGGACAGTTTTCCAGAGGCTAAAGGAACTCCCCAGAGCTGTGGAAAGGGAGAGAGAAAGTGCTGTGTGCATCCCCATGTAGCAGGGACTGGGCCGGCTTCTTCGCAGTGTTCCAAGGAGGCCACAAGACTTGGAAAAAGAGCAGCTATGCAGTCACCTGGGCAGACGGGGCCACAGCCTGCCTCCCAAGAAGAGCCCTGTGTCCTGGCAAGCACAGAGTGGTATCAGAGAGGCACTGGACTTAAAGGGGTGGTGGACAGCTCGGAGATAACCTGTGGCACTGCACCCCTCTGCTGCCGTGGAGTCACGTTTGTCTCTTCCTTCTCTCTTACCTCCCATCTGATCCATTAGCAAACTCTACAGGCTCTTTTTTCAAAACTCTGTATGCAGGTTCCAACCATTTCTTACCCCTCTGCCATGATCTCTCTGATCTAAACCATCATGATTTCTCCTATCTGATATTCCTATTTCCACCCTGACCACCCTATGGTCTACTTTCAGCTGAGCAGCCAGAATAACATCATTAAATCACAAGTCAGATCAACCATCAGCTCAGAGCCCCCAGGGGCTCCCACCCCATCAGGAGAATAGCCAAAGTCTTCGCAGTGGCCCCGAATGCTTCAAACTTCATCTCCCACACTTCTCCCTGCAATATGTGACACACCTGCCTTGCAGAGGCAGCTCCGGCCACACTGGCGTCTGGCCTGTTCTTCACACACACCAGGCATCCTCCCATTTCCAACTCCAGTAAAACCCTGATTCCTGGAGGAAAAACTTCCCCCAAACCAGCAGCACGAAGACATTGAGTCATATTAAGGGAAGTTCTAAAAAGTGTATTTTTGCATATCCAAGGCTGTGGGCTGAGATTCACACCAGCGATGCTTGGGAACTTAGCATGCTTCAACCCCCTCAAGGGCTGTTGTTGCTTTTTAGAAAGATCATTCTGGAAAGCAGTATGGAAGATTAGCAAGACTGGAAGCCGGAAGACAGTTTAGAAGTTGCTGTAAAAAACCTGGATGAGAAGTGATGAGGGCTCGAACTAAGACAGAGGTGTGAGAATGGAGAGAAGGAAACAGGGAGAAGGGGATGAATATAAGAGAGATTTGGAATCAGCGTCAGTGGGATTTGGGGGCATGCGAGGGGGAGCCTAGGATAACTTGCCAATGTACAGCCTCAGCAGCCAGCAGGCTGCTGCTATCAGTCAACAAGGCCGGAATCCAGGAGTGCAGACAAGCATGGGGCAGGCTGTGTGTGAGAACTTCAGTAGGAAGGAGGGTCCAAAATAATCTTTCTCAGGTAGGACCAAGGTCTAGGGAAGGGGTGTCTCCTCATTTGGGGATGCAAACTGCTCCAATAAACGATAGGGAGCCCATGGAGGGCTAGAGGCTCCAGGCTGGGTGGAGGAGTCAGGACGCAGGAAGGCGTCCTCACATGGCCACAGTTAAAGGCAGGCTTGAGAGAGAGAAAAGGAAAGCCAGAAGCCCACCAGGGAATATTTCCGTTTCCGGCTCCGATGGGGTCAGACTGTCTAGCACCAGGACATTCCATTCTTTGAAAGTCCTAGAAACGTTTCAACTTCCTCTTGTTTATAACTTTTTATTCTCCCTTGTATGTTTCTACAGAGAATTAGAAATTAAAACTTCCAAAGAAAAAGGCCTGGGAGCTGGCTCTTGGGAACAGCATGTGGGTGTGAGAAGACAGTGTTCCCTCTGCAGCCCAGCTTGGCGGACGGAAGCCCCAAGAAGCAGAGCTGATAGGGGCCAATTATGAAGGGGGGGAGATGTTTTCTGGGTCTTGTCCTTGGAGTCTTCAGATGGCGGGCTGAAAATGAGGTCTGGCTCTCTGCACCTTGCGGACAGAATCACACTGACAGGGGTGTTGGTTTCAGGGATTTACCCTGGGGGAAGGAGAGACAATTCTTTCAGCCTTTGACATATTTCCCCTGGCTCTGCCAGAACCTGCCACCAGCTCCCTCTGCAAGGCCTACTAAGACTCAGGTGGGCTCCACCTTCCTTCCTGCTCCCACCCAAAAAGCACCCCAGAATAAAGTGTTCTGTGTATTTCCAGAGTAGATCCCTGGCTGAGTTCCAGGGCAGTGACGGCAGCTGCAGGACCTAAGAGACCTCAGGAAAACTGATGTCCACAGGGAGAGAAACTACAGATGTCCGGAGGGTTGGCCGGATCTCAGATTCCTTGGTTGGGGTTGTGTTAAGACATTAATGATCTTGAATGCCCAAAACATGGCAAGCATGTTGACTGCTATTGGAATGTAAGCAAATGGAGAAAAACATGTTTTTGTAACAAGTGCTAACATTTGTGTGAGGATATGATCTGGACTGGCCTGGTGCCTGCTAGAAGGACACTCTGCGATAAGAATTTTGTCCACCAGATTGCTGAAGCGTAAAAGCCCAATGCAGACGCCACTTGTGTTAGTCAGCCAAAGGGGTGCTGATGCAAAATACCAGAAATCTATTGGCTTTTATAAAGGGTATTTACTTGGGGTAGAAGCTTACAGTTACCAGGCCATAAAGCATAAGTTACTTCCCTCACCAAAGTCTGTGGCCACATGTTGGAGCAAGATGGCTGCCGACATCTGCAAGGGTTCAGCCTTCCTTTTCTTCTTAAGGTACTGTGGTCCCAGCTTCTTCCAATATCACCTGTAGGCTGGGATATGTGTCATCTCTCTCCTGGGGCTCATTTCTCTCCACAAGTCCAGCTGTAAACTATCAGGCGAACGGTTCGTCTCTCTTCCCGGGGCCTCTGCCATGTCTAATGTAGCATTCTCTCTTTCCTCAGGTATCTGTTTCTCTGTGAATTTACTTCCCGGGGCTCCAGTATTAAAACCCTAACCTCCCTTTTCTGTGGTGCGGTTTCTCTGTGAGTCCCCACCCACCAAGGGAGGGGGGACTCAATGTCCTACTGACATGGCCGAATCAAAGCCTTGATCATTATTTAATCAAGTAAAAGTGAAACCTCTGAATCCAATATAATCTACTATGCCCAGAAGGACAGACTAGTTTAAAAACATAATCCAATATCTATTTATGGAATTCATAAATAATACCAAACTGCTACACCACTCCTGTGAGCATCGTGTGGAGGCAGACTGCCACTCGGTCACTCTGACTCCCAGCTCCAGTGCCCGCTGAGCTGCAAGGCTTGCTGCCAGCCTCACCGGGGCAAGGCAACCAGCATGTCCCACTGACAGCCTCAGACCTGCCACTGACACAGTGTTGGAGGGGTCCTGAGGCCTCTCATTAAAGGTACCCGCCTGCCTTGTGTTGCCCTCGGGCCGACGGACTGAGACTCTGGTTTCTTCCATCTCTAAATGTGTTGTGTGCCCTTGACCTGGTTATTGTGTATTGGTTGTACTGGCAGCTTGTGACTAAGCAAGCAAATAAATTGCATTGGGCATCCAAACTATAGTTGCGCCAAATATGCTTTTCATTTGTGATTGTCTCAGGTCATTTTACGACAATTTTACGACACTTACCCAGCATCTCTACAGACAAGTCATCCACAGATAGGCAGGAAGCATCCAGAAAGTAACCACAATCTAGGCACTGCTTTCCAACAGAATTATTTCTAAATTCAGTTCTGGAGCTGGAGTTTAGACAAAGTTTACCTCTAGGACTCTTTCAGCAGTATCTGATGTTAGAATTTCGATTTTAATACTCCTTCCATCAGGCAGAAATATATCCAGGGAGGATTTCTTGGTAGAGATATTAAATGTGTCCTGTGAGCAAAAGGAAAGCAAAATAAGCTTCCACAAGTTCCTCCAGTGCCACACACATCATGTCACATGAAAAATCAATGGCTTCTGTTCCCCAGGGCTCTTCAGGCACTACCTTCCCAAAGGTACCCCAGAGCAGAGTTAGTTGGGGTGAGGTTTTGTTTTGGGGAGTGGGGTAAGGGTGAGGAGGGCTGTAGAAAGGGACCAGGGCAAAGCAACAACTATGAAGCTTGAATAGTTTCCAAACAAACAACCGGGCATGCATTTTAGGGGGGAAAAAAAAGCACTTGATAGAATTCTTTACATGAATATTTCCAAACATCTCTAAAGGTCCATGATTTGCAGTAATTTATGATTTTGCTATGGCAAAAATCACTGTGCAAAACATGAGGCCAATGTGGGGACACAAGTCACTATCTAGCAAGTGAGAGTACAGCCGAGGGCCCAACACTCCAGCTCAAGACAGCTCTTCTCATGAGTAAGTGTTGCATGAGGGAAAGGATGTGCTAGGCGGCTGCAAATCTGGGGACTTGGAAAGTTCTCGGGATAGAGCACTCAAGAACGTTAAGGACACACTAGCAACACTGTAAGGCCGTCAGAGTTTATGAAAGTGTGGGGCTGAAGTTAGCCCTATGGTAACCATAGAGAGCAGGGATCCCTGAGGAGGCATGGCCTAGAGAGGTCAACGGCTGCCCAGCCAGGACCTCACAGGGGGCAACTTCCGCGCTGGACCGTTCTCAGTACCTCCTGTGTGATGATCTTGTCAGTTCACAGAGCTGCTTCCCTTGGTAGTCTTAAGATTAACTCTCCTAGTTTTGAATATTTCCAAGCATCCCTAAAAGTCCATGATATGCAGTAATTTATGATTTTGCTATGGCAAAAATCTCAACTGGGAAAAGTCTGGGAGGTGGATTCAGGTCACAGCTCTTCTCATCCATGGGTCCCAGGAAAGAATTAAACCTCAATGCCCCAAAGCATCCATTGTATAAGAATTAACTTCTCTCCTAGGCATGTAGAAGGGTCTCATGTTAACTATCATCTTTGAGAGCAGGTGTTCTTATGAGGGATCGGTGAGCTTGAATTGAAATTCAAAAAAACATTATTCTTGTGGGGGTGTGTTGGTGCAGGTGTGATATATTTATTAAATAATAGACAGTATAGTGTGGACTTAGTAAGGGGTCCATGGTTTTCACCTGACTGGCAAAGGGGCCCGTGAAGCAAAAAAGGTTAAGAACCCTTGTTTGAGAGAATTGAGAAGTCACTCAAATCATTGCGTGTTCTAAGACTACTATATAGGCCAGAATACTCAATACGGTAGAGGCAAAAATTAGAGGGAATCTCTTAGTGACCAGAATATTCACATCCAGCCCAAGCCACCTCCTACCTGGTATCAGGTTGGGGGAGGGGAGACCCAAAAGACCCATGGGAAGATAGTTTGGGGGTCATGGAATTGGTGCTCAGGTAAAGGTGACCTTGGGGAGACCCTTTCCCCTCAACAGGTAACACCTCCCTTTCCTTAGTCCTCCTGGCTACTTCCTGCCAATCCCAGACACCAGAGATTAGGCACTAGGCTTTTGTAGGGAACCAGGAGGATCCCACAACTCAGTCACCTTGCTCAGGGCAGGGTCTACCTCAACAAGCTGATCACCTTGGTAACAGATGTATTTTTCCTAACTTTATCATCAAAGCAAAACCATGACTTTAAATTCTAGCCCTCTCCCCCTGCCCACCCCATACTTACAATTACTAAGTTTCTATGTTTCTAAACCTAAGTAGTTCAGAAGAGAAAATCTGCTATTTTCCAAATACAAAGGATTGGTCCAAGAAATTAACAAATGCTTATGGATATATTATATCTGCATATATATATATAGGCAACATGTACATATAGCCTTATCATCTGTTAATGAATATGATATCCATGTATTTATAATACACAGATATATTTAGATCATGACACTGATAACTGTGCTTTGGGCTAAGTATTTCACATAACAGTTCATTCAATTCTCATGACTCTCCATGAGGCACAGAGTCATTAATCCCCACTCGGCAGATGAAATAATGGTTCCCAAAGGTTAAGTGACTTGCCGAGGACATGCTGCTAGGTGGTAGCAAGGCAGGATTTAAGGCCAGCTCCCATGACTCCAGGGCCTGGGCTCTAAAATGGGTAAATCAGTGTCTGGGCTGGGCCAGGATGGTTCGGCATCAGTCTATCATCCCAGCATATTAATTGCAGCCCCTCTTTCCTTCTCAAAAGTGTCCCAGTTTGGATGATAAATTAAGAAGCTAGGGAAGATGATATAACTCAAGTAGTTGAGTGCCTGCTTCCCATGTATGAGGCCCTGGGTTCAATCCCTGGTGCCTCTTAAAAACAAAACAAACAAACAAAAAACCCAACTCTCATTGGGGAGCAGATGTAGCTCAGTGGTTGAGCACCTGCTTCCCACGTACAAGGTCTTGGGTTCAATCCCCGGTACCTCCTGAAAATAAAAGAAGCTACCCTAGGCGGCGGATGTGGCTCAAATGGTTGGGCGTCCGTCTGCCATATGGAGGGACCTGGGTTCGATCCCCGGGACCTCCCGGTAAAGTAAAAACTATATACAGGGAAGCGGGTGTGGCTCAGTGGATAGAGCCCCCGTTTACCATATGGGAGGCCCGGGTTCGCGTCCCGGCGCCTCCTTGTGAGGGCAGGCCGGCTCGCGTGACGCCGTGGGCTGATGCGGCAAGACCTCACAGCAAGGGGGAGATAAGCAGACACAGAGAAGACACGCAGCAAATAGACACAGCAGCACAAGCAGCAAGGGGGGGGATAAATAAAATAAATAAATCTTTAAAAAAAAAAAAAAC